>JAQFVV010000648.1:280000-301494 GCA_028023455.1 Epiperipatus broadwayi
TAATAATAATAATAATAATGTGTTACAAAATTATATAAATATTTTCAATTATTTCGTTTGAATAATATAATTGAAAATACTTCTATAATACTATAAATGAATTATTATTACTATTTTGCTTATATTAAATTGATATGCTTATTTACTCTTATATATAATATTATTTAATGAATTGTTTTCTAGTCACACAAATAAATAAATTTAATAAGATTTTCACCCCTAATATTTCCTTAGAACAATACAAGAACGCTTTTTTAATAAGCTTCTGATTGCTTCTCAATTTATTAAAAAATTCCAAATAATATTCCAAAGCATTTGTCATATGTTTGGACAATGATAGATTATTTTTTTTTTGTAATTGCAGGTTGTGCTTTTTCATTTAAATTTCATCAAAAATCAATAATTCAAAAGTTAGAGATGAATTTAGGGAGAAAATCAATTTTTCACTCAGTAATTTTATTAACATAATAAAAGAAAAAATAGAGATGATGTAAAATCTAACTACTTATAAAATTATGATTCTTCAAAGATAAAAACAATTACAAATATAGCATATTTATATTTAAATTGTCCACTCCACCACCTATAGAAATAAGAACACCTGAAAAAACTAATGACCGCCAAGATTTTCATTTTGTGCTGAACCAACACGTCTTCATCAATAGTTCGGTATGTATCAGTAGTAAATGTTTATAAATTGACTTACAAGTATATATATATATATAATATACAAATCAATATATATATATATCAAAATACAGTACAATTTATATAAATTATATTCTTTTAGAAGTACTTTCGACTGTAGTCTTTATCAACTATATAACGTTGAATAATCAAAATGAGACAACCATTAACAATACCCATAGTTCAATTCAGATTTCCCACAATTCTGTTATCTTAACATTTGATGACTGGCGATTCATTAACCTTTGACAATTTCTTGAAATCAACATAGCCTCTTTTATTTTATGTTTATTATGACAACGTTCAATTTGAATAATTTTCATATTTTTATAATCAAATTTAAATCCATATTGACAAGATTTATTATGATCAAATATAACAGATGATGAAGGTTTATTTACATCTGTTCCATATTGATTCTCTTTTTGAATTCTATTATATAAAAGCATATGTTCTTTTATTCTCTTCTCAAATGAACACTTAGATTCACCAATGTATTGTACGCCGCATCCACATATCAATCTATATATTATAGAATTTTGATTAAACTTTGAATTTTGAATTTTAGAATTATTAAGCAATCTATTTATGTTATTTGTAGAGAAAAAAGCAATATGACACAAACCATTATAAATTTTCCTAATAAACTTGACCTGCTCATCTGATATAAATGGCATTGAAATCCATTTCATTTTGATATTTTTATTTTTAATTTTATTCTAGTGTGGATTTCTTTTAAATCCTTTAATAATATTAGCAATAGCATTTTTATAATAACCAATTTTCAATAAGTCATTAACAAATAAATGTACATTTTTAATTTTATCACTAGAATATTTGCATAATTTTCATTTCGAAATAAGAATGATTTCAATCCAGACAGCTTATGACACATAGGTAGATGTGATTCATATGGAATAAAACCTCTAGTTTCAATTGGTTTAATTAACATAAGATAATCCAAACTGTAATCATTGAGAGTAACTTGAATATCTAAGAATTTTATGGAATTGTATTTCTCTTTAGTTATAACCCATTTTATATCCTTAATCTCATTTAATTCATTAAATAAATCAATTTATTTAATGAATTAAATGAGATTAAGGATATAAAATGGGTTATAACTAAAGAGAAATACAATTCCATAAAATTCTTAGATATTCAAGTTACTCTCAATGATTACAGTTTGGATTATCTTATGTTAATTAAACCAATTGAAACTAGAGGTTTTATTCCATATGAATCACATGTACCTATGTGTCATAAGCTGTCTGGATTGAAATCATTCTTATTTCGAAATGAAAAATTATGCAAATATTCTAGTGATAAAATTAAAAATGTACATTTATTTGTTAATGACTTGTTGAAAATTGGTTATTATAAAAATGCTATTGCTAATATTATTAAAGGATTTAAAATGAAATCAACACTATAATAAAATTAAAAATAAAAATATCAAAATGAAATGGATTTCAATGCCATTTATATCAGATGAGCAGGTCAAGTTTATTAGGAAAATTTATAATGGTTTGTGTCATATTGCTTTTTTCTCTACAAATAACATAAATAGATTGCTTAATAATTCTAAAATTCAAAATTCAAAGTTTAATCAAAATTCTATTATATATAGATTGATATGTGGATGCGGTGTACAATACATTGGTGAATCTAAGTGTACATTTGAGAAGAGAATAAAAGAACATATGCTTTTATATAATAGAATTCAAAAAGAGAATCAATATGGAACAGATGTAAATAAACCTTCATCATCTGTTATATTTGATCATAATAAATCTTGTCAATATGGATTTAAATTTGATTATAAAAATATGAAAATTATTCAAATTGAACGTTGTCATAATAAACGTAAAATAAAAGAGGCTATGTTGATTTCAAGAAATCGTCAAATGTTAATGAATCGCCAGTCATCAAATGTTAAGATAACAGAATTGTGGGAAATCTGAATTGAACTATGGGTATTGTTAAGGGTTGTCTCATTTTGATTATTCAACATTATATAGTTGATAAAGACTACAAAGTGTATAGTCGAAAGTACTTCTAAAAGAATATAAATTATATAAATTGTACTGTATTTTGATATATATATATATTGATTTGTATATTACATATATTGTGAAACGAATACAGATATCAAACTTTATTTATTACATATATATATATATATATATATATATATATATATATATATATATATATATATATATATATATATATATATATATATATATTAATCTTTAACAATGTTGGCAAAGGTATGCTTATAAATATCAGAGCTACTCAGTGGATTCATATTATTTTTGATTCTTCTCAACATTTAGATTGCATTTAAACCATTCCCTAAGGTAAAGTGTTTTTCCCCTTTGTTTACATATATACTTTGAACTATGTTTAATTTAATATTTGCATATTAAATCTTATTTATTATAATCATGTTGTTAAAAGAGATTTTATCTTCAACCTTACATAATTAATTATTTGTTTTATAATTATTGTGCCACATTATATCTGGTTGATATATTAATTTCACTTTGAATTACCAACAATGTTGACAAAGGTAGGTTTATACATATCAGAGCTTTATGAATAGGTGGGTCCATTCTTGTTTGATTTTACTCTTGATCCTTTGTTCAACATTTAGAGTGCTTTTAATTCATAGCCTGAGATAAAAGGATATATGCTCTTTGTTTACATATAACACATTGATCAATGTTAACTTCACTGTTTACATATTAAATTTTATTTCATTATTGTAATCAATGTGTTAAAAGAAAGTCTCAGTCTCTGACCTTGTACAAGTCATTATTAATTTAATAAATGTTAAGTGGCACATTCCATCTGAATGACATATTAAATTCACTCTAAATTACCAACAACATTGACAAATGCACGCTTATATATATATATATATATATATATATATATATATATATATATATATATATATATATATATATATATATATATATATATATATATAAAAGCTCCAAAATAATGGGATTCATTCTATTCATGATCTTTTCTTTAGCATTTTGAGTGTTTTTAATTTATAGCTTATGGGAGGGCAATTTATTCTATTTATTTACATGTATACCTTGAGCTAATTTTAATTTAATATTTATATATATAATCTTATTTCATTATTGTAAGCAAGGTATTAAAAAGATATTTTATCTCCAGCTTTGTATAACTGATTATTAGTTTAATAAATATTAAGTGCCACATTCCATCTGGATAATGCATCATTTTCATTCTAAATTACTAATAATATTGACAAACTCATGCTTATAGATATTAGAGCTTTAAGAATAAATGGATTCACCCTATTGTTGATCTTCTCTTTGTTTAATTTTTAGTGGTTTTCATTATGAGAGACTTGTAAGTATTCACTCAATATTCTGAGTATTGACTCAATATTAATGATAAATCATCTAATATGATAGCAATCTCCTTTGCAAGTGGATAAAAAATCTTCTACTGTCCTTAGAATGAAGATTATATCTATAAAATTCTCAAATAATTTATATTTACAAGACAGAATTAATTTCAACATACTTTATCACTGTAAAACACCTAATCAAATAGCAAATTTGTAAAGTTTAAATTACATATTGAAAAATATTATTTAATAATTGAGGCCTTTCCAAAATCATTATGAGTATAAGAACATGAATAATAGATATGAGTTATTGTTGATCTGCAATATGGATTGCTTTTATTGTAGGAGGTATTATAATAATATAAATATTGCATTAATAATGATCTATAATCTTAAGTTAGAGTAAGTTATAATTACAAATATCTGATAAGATTATTAATGTAGTTAGAAACATAAAAGATGGAATTAATCATAGAATTAAAAGTGGTTAGATGGTTTTTAGTAGAAATAACTTAATATTAAAAGGATTTATACCTAGGCAATTTAAAAAGAAACTTACCAGTTCTTATTTATGGTTGTGAAACTTTAGTACACCTGGGTCTTGTTTTATGCATTAGATAAGTTCCACAGAAAACCCACATTAAAAAAAATTGCACAAAAATAGACTTAATTTATCTTGAAAAATGAGGGATTGGTGCTGTAATTTTCAGAATTTGCATAAAAGCAAAGCGACAAGAAAAAATTCTTTAAAAATTTGCATTAAAAAAATATGCAAATAAAGTATGACTAATAAAAAATTTCAAATATTTGAAAAAAATTAATACAAGACAAACTTTTTTTTACGCTTTTATTACTATAGTATTTAATTTTACATTTTTCATACATATTTTAATCATTAATGCTAGCGTTTGTTTGTAAACTGCTAAGAAATCACATTCGATGTGATGTGATGTATTGTGGCTTCTCCTTAAACAAAGTCAAGAATCTCTCAGCAATTATGCCCAAAGAAACCTGTTAGCCACTTTATTTTTATTCGTGATGTGATGTACAACTAGCACCATTTTCAGACTTGTGCTGTGTTAATGGTTTTCTGTTTCTATATTAAAAAATGAGATCATAATCAAAACAAAAAGATTATACCTTATCATTAGAAAGATTATTTTCAGTTTATAAAATCTTCATTTTTATTTTAAAAATCTAAATGATTATTTATTTCTGTTATATATAACAAAATATGTTTTAAAAGTTTAAATTTTTTGAATATTTATTACGATATTTTTGTATGTTAAGTATAAATATATTATTATTATTATTATTATTATTATTATTATTATTATTATTATTATTATTATTATTATTATTATTATTATTATTATTATTATTATTATTATTATTATTATTATTATTATTATTATTATTATTATTATTATTATTTAGTATAAATATGTTATTTACATAGAAGCTAAAATTCTAAATACAGCTTCAGGCCATTAACACTTTAGCTGCTAATACAACGTTATATTTTTGAAAAAAAAAAAAAGTATTTCAAGTCAAAATAAGTTATTAATAATTGAAATTTGTTCATATCTAATAAATATAGTGAAATATGAAAGATATTAAGAAGAAACATGAATTGCATAACTTCAACATTGCATTAAAATAATCTGCATAAAATGAGACCCAGGTATGTTAAAAAAAATATCAGTCACTTTAGAGTCTTCAAACCTCTGAATAAAATATGGAGAGATAAATGTTGATATTAACAAGAAAGGATCAAAATTAATATACTTGAATAAGACAACAGATAGTTATAATTGACATTTTTGAAAGAATTTAGAGACTGAAACAGAGATGAGATTGGTATGATTTTAAAAAAGATAATTATGGATAAACAAATGAAGTCTTACATTGGATCCCAAGAGATGGTAAAACATCTAAATCCCACATGAAGATGGACAAATTGGAATGTTTGTTTTGAGATGTGAAGAAGGGTAGCCTTGAATCATAAAAAGCACATTAAACATGAAAAGAACTTCATTGTCCAATGAAACAATAATATTTGTAAATTGTGTACCTATAAACTTAATTATATATATATGTGTGTGTGTGGCAGATCAAGAGAATTCATGAATAATGAATTAATTATTTATAAATACATGACGGTATAATTATTTTGAAAACAATGAAAATTTTGATTTCCCAGGTTAATCAGGCTTTGTGATTGGAACGAATGTTACGATTTTTCCCCCTTGAATTAATGTGTATGTGTGTGTATTAATTTATTAGGACGTAATAGACTTTGGAATAGAATGACTTTAATACGTATTTTAAAATTCCTTTATTAAAAGTTATTAAATAATTAAGGATATATATTAAACGCATGTGAGATGGATGGATGAAATAAGAAAGTGTGCAGGGGTGGTGTAAAGAAGAGAAGCTAAAGATCGGAGAAGATGAATTAAATCGGAGAAACCTTCATCCTGCAGTGGACTGATAATGGTTGATGATGATAATGATGATTAATCGCAGGTTATGCACGAAAAAAAGATGTGTATATAATTGTGCGATTCGTCTATTTAAAAGTAAATCTTTTTTCTAGAACAATAAACAGGACTAAGTCAAGGATTAGATCGAATGATTTTTTTTTCTTATATTAGTCCTTATCTGAAGAGTGTTTGAAATAAAACTAAATTACCTTTCATTATAATTATTGTTTAATATATTTTCAAGTTATAGAAGTAGCGAAAGTAATTTTTAAAAAAAATGTTAATACAAGATATTTTTAAAAAATATTTACTTCTATGCGTTACTAATTTAAAGGTAAATATTGTTTCTTATTTTATCCCATGCATTTTTACTAATTGAAAATTCATTAGAAATGTATAAAAATAAAACATATTATATATATAAGCACAAATATTTATTTGGTTTAGCACGAAACACGTCTATTGGTGATTATTTATCTTTTCAACATGTATATGATCAAATGTACCAACTGTATGAGATAGCATGGATGGTTGAGGGTCGTGTGAAAGTCTGAGTTCAAACCCCCTATATATTACATATATAAGTAGTGCAGCTATGAAAAAGCCTGCGCTGGAGAAAAAAATTCATATTTGAAAATTATAAAAAAATTTATTTTATTTTTATGAACATTATATAAAATGCTCTCATTAAATACTGCAAAGAGTAGTTGTATATTAGAGCTATTACTAGCTTATAATTATACCTATCAGAAGAATAAAAATAAAAAATAAATTATTGAAATACATTATTTTAAACAAGAAATTAAAAGGAGTATCAATACAATGTTGTTCTGAGTTATTAAAAACTTTTCAATTCAGTGATTGATGTATCAGTTCAGTTACCAAATGTTTTAAAATTGTTATTTATGTTTTATATGTTTAATATTTAACTGAAAGCTCTGTTGATATTTAATGCCATTTTTAAAATGGGAGTGATACAATCCCTAATTACAATGAGCAAAAAAAAAGCAGTTGCTCTAAATAAAATTTATATATTTGTAAGAGTATTGATTTAATGTGTATTTATTTATATGATAGTTTACTGATTACAGTTTAATTATATGCAAAACGAGATTACAATAAATCTGATTTAAATGATACTTGATTGTATTGAAATAGACCAATTTAATTTGTATTGTTCTCAAACTACAATGATGCTTCAGTAGTCTTAAATTCAGTTTCTTGCAGCTATTTATTGTACTCACTTGCTAATTTTGCATCAATTTGATGATAAAAACTTGAATTAAAATATATATTGTTTTATTAATTTGAGAAATTTCAAGATTACAATTGTCTGATAATTTTTCTGTTCTTAAGCCATGAAAGTATTTGCAAAAACTTTTAAGAGTGCTTTTGCTTAGATTTTAAATATGAAAATGTATATTTATTATTATTTTTAGCGAAATATTTGTGTAAGAATTACTTGATTATATTAAGATCATTTTTGGAAATATTTGCCTTTAGAAGAAGATAAATATTAAACAGAACATTGTGATTGGTGGAAAAGAAATTCCCCCAGAATCATTGTAGTAGTTATTTTTTGTCATTTTATAAGTGACATATTATATTTTTAATGTTTTATTTTTTCTTATGTTTTTTCAACAATAATTCATTTGAGTTTTAAAAATGTAGTTATAACAAATTTTATCTCATTCCTTAAATATTTTTACCAGCAATTGTAAAATAAAAGTCATTGTTCAGACAATCCATTATAGTTTATAACTTTTTTTTACATTTGCAAAGTTGAAATATTATTTTAAGAATTTTTTTATTTGTAAACTTATATTTCTATTTAATAATTTGAAATTTGTAGAAATACAATAAAGGATAAACATTCATTAATAAATATAAATAGTTGGAAATAAAATGATCACTGGGAACTGTCAATAAAAATTTCTATTAAAAGAATTAATAAATTATTGTATTATTCTTTATTTGCACTTTAGCATAATGCTGGGTGATTCATTATTAGTTATGAAATTTTAATACTGATTCTAATTATATATTGGACTGACAATATTTTGGCACATGTAAAAATAAAGGTTGTTGACAAATTGTACATTCAAGTAGGATGATAGGCCCTTTTTCAACCATCTAATATGTGTTTAACACATTATAATTGGATTTTGCATTATTACAAATAAACTTCTCGTCTTTTGAAGTGGATTAATTTATTAATTAATGATTGCTGTAACATAAAATTGCTGTATAATGTTGTTGTTTTTTTATTAAAAAAACACATGTTGTTTTAAAATAAATTTATTAAACATAGTAAGATAGTAATATACAGTTAAACTTTATAAAAAATTACATAGCATTCAGAATAAAACTTGAAAAGGTCAATGCAGAGAAAAAGATATCTTAATAAGACTAAGAGGAAAACAAAACTTTCACCCAAGTATCATCATGTAGACTCACAGGTGAAAGCAGAGAGTCTCGCTGCTTGATTTGGTCAAAAAGCTTGATAACGACAGTTAGAGCCGAGTCCTGAGAATGACCAAAGATGATCCTGCAATGTGTCAACCATAAAGAAAATGTTATAAAACACATGTTTAAAAGCATTTTGTCTATTAAATGATATACATTTAGGTAATGTTTTATTTTAGTTCCAAATTTTAGATATGATATATAAAACTAAAAACCAATAATGTTATAAATGTTTTTATTTCTGAGTAAAATATAAAAAAATGTGTTTTTATTTACTTTTATAAAAAATAACTATGATCGTTAATTTAAACCTATTGGAAATGAATGTATGATGTATGTATATTATTTGTAAAAATGATTTTTAGTAAAATTTTAAATATCTACTGAAACATTTTTTTTAAAAAAATCACATTTTATATATATATATATATCAGTATAATAACAAATTCTATATTTAATTTAAACATTGACTTAACTGATATCACTTTAAGTATTTAATATTTTTGCAGTAATAAATTATTGCATTGGTAATATTCTTGAAGAAAAAAATAGGGTACTAATAGAGTTAGGTACCCACATTACATTTTATGCTTACTTGATTCTTTAAATACTGGATTGAGAATATTGGGATAAGAAATTGATAAATTTAAAATTCAGAATATGTTACATATGTAAAATATATGGGCTTAAAAATACAATAGAATATAAAATATACAAATGTAAAACATGTTACTATAAGTAAATATTTTTTTACTGCTCAGAAATTAATCTAAAAATAAACTTTGTGTTAATCATTTATATTATTGTAATGTTTTTTTCTTTTGATAAAGAAATATTAAAATAAAACTTGTGTTGCTGATTGATAGAATTTTTTTGTATTTTTTTTAATGTCAAAATAAATCTGGTGTTCATCATTTAGACTTGGTGATCTCAGAATTATAATTCTTTTTATCCTAAGAAAGTTGTGACCTTGCTGATTTGTATACTGTTTAAAAAAAGAAATATGTTTTTCAATGATGTCTATGGAAAAATCATTGCTAGTGACCAAAAATGCACTGTAATATTTAAACTATAATGATCTTAAGAATGTCAAAGGCCATCCACCTTGTGCCAAATGCAGTTCTTAAAAAGATGAAGCACCCACCCCCTGAACTATTTCACAGTCTCATCTGAATTACATATGCTGGCACATGTCTTAGGAAAACAGCAATAGACTGAACACTTTCTCATCGTTCTTCAAGATGTTTTCTCAATTTATTGGAGGTGGAAATCAAAGAAAATAATGTTCACTTTAATCTTTTTTTCAATTTGTTGTTATAAAAGTCAGTGCATTTTTATTTTGATTATTTTATTATAATTTGTATTGAATAAAAAAAAGAATTAAGATGGAATTTCTTATGTATAGAGTTCACAAACTAAGCTCTTAAGAAGCTTGATTTTCTTTGTAATTTTATTTTTTGCTATTAAGGCTTTGGTGATTTTATATTGCTAAAGCTACTAATATATGGTGTATCTGAACTTGGTTCAGTCCCACATAGCTATTTAAGTTAGATAGCTGGATTGTACGATATGTGGATGTCTGAAATTTTCAGATTTTCTATTTAATAGTTATACATTAGATAGAGTGCTGGGTTTATGCTGGTATTTTTAATCTAATGATTGAATATTCAAGCATCTCACTGAAGATGCCAGTAGCAAAAACCGGTCTGAGGCTGGGGATATTCTCAAAGCTTGTTAAGAGCTTCTTTTTCGAGCTCTATATATAACATTTGTAAATACAAGCTTATTAAATTAGATCATGTGACATCTGATTTGATTTTTTTTTTTTATAATTTCTTATGTAAGAAATTCGAAATTTGTAGCTGCTGTCTACTTTATCCCTTTAGTACTTTTGTTATAAAAGTTGACACATATAACTATTTTTTTTTTTTCAAAACCGATGGAAATTAAAGACAAATGATCCTAGTAAAGAGCTCCAAACAAAACTGTCAATTACAAGTAATAAGCAATTTGAAATTATAACATTTAATTTATAAATTAATTTGTAAGTCAGTTTTACATAATACTTTATGAGTACTCACTTTTCCAAATAAAAAGAATGCTAAATGTATCAATTAGTTTACCCAGTATTTTAATGATGTCAAAGTGATGTGTTTAAAAAATCAATAAATGTATAATGGAATGCCGATATCCAATTTTATCAATTCCATAAATTGTTAGCTTTATAAAATAAAATTACTTTTCATTTATTAAAAAAATAAAGTCAATGTTTAATATATAGTGTATATGAGCACAGACTTTTGCATGACCCACCACTCTCCACTCCATCTTATAACACTGATACACTTGAACACATATATGTCGAAAAGATAAATAATCACCAATTTACGTTTTTCATGCTAAACCAGCAATCATCAGTTGATCCAGATTATCATCTCTACACATACATGCCATAAATTCTCAGATATATATTAAGATAGACAATCTTCATACTTTAATGGACAAGCTTCAATCCACTACACACTCCAACACTTCAACTGTCCATCAAATTGAAAATCTGATGAGGGAATGCTCAAACGCCACCCTGAGGCTGAGATTCTCGTCACACCCATGTTGACCTAAAGTCAATCTGACCCCTCATGTATAGGACATAATCCATTTAATACATATGCAAAGGATGGGCAGACATCTCTACTATGCCAATATTTATTAATTGCTAATAACTGTAGATATTTTTAAAATATTTAATAACATGTCAACTGAAAGAGGTTGTAAAATAATATTTTCCATTATAAACTGTCATTTTTAATAAAGTTTTTAAATTTTGTTTTATATAAAATAAAATGCTACTTTTTAAATATAGTAATCATCATCACAAAATTAAAACAACATTTGATAATCAAATTAATAGGCAGGACAGAAAAAAAAATTTTTTTTTGATGAAATGACAGTATTTTTAACTGACTTAATTCAATAGACAATTTAAAGAGAGTTAAATTCATTGTTTTTACTCTTGGCACAAACACAACAAACTGGCATTTCTGTCATACAATTTTATGAGCAAGAAAATACTTTATCTTTTGAATTGATTAAATGAAGCAAGAAGTCAAGCAAAAGGATTACGTCCACAATTGATACAGTAAATGTAATAATAATAAAATGAATACAAAATAAATGAAAAACAGATGAGACATAATTTTAAGTTTGTTGTTTAAATATAGGGTATTGATATAACAATAAACGAAAAAAAAACAGAAGCTTTAATATTGTTAATAAATTTTACCAAGTAACAAATTTTGAAAAAAATCACATACCAAAACAAACCTACCAAAATTAAAATTGTGTTTTTTTTTATATAAGGAAGAAATTAATAAAACTACTAGAAAATAGTTCGAATCAAACATAGAAACAAAAAACATAATATATAGCTATCATTGTTTTATCAAGAGATATTTTGCCATTATCATCTTCAACCATTATCGGTTAATTGCTGCATGAAGATTTTTCAAAGCTCATTATTTCTCTCACAACATCAGTGGACTTGTAGATTTTATCCATGTTTTTTCCAATTAATGCTGTTTTATAACTTTACATTTTCTTCAGGTCAAATTTAAGACTTCACCTGTCCATTTATCACCATCTCTTCTAGGAAAGTCTCCAATCCAGGTCCGTCTTTTGATTTGTTTATAAAATAGTAATGTTTATGTCAGATTATATATTTTCATCATTAATTACTTTAGTTGTTAATGTTTATTTTTTTGAACGTGGAAGCAAGTATTGACATAAAAAATTACATACATGTATACGAATGATTGAAATAAAATATACACAATTATATTCATATATAATTTATTAGATGGAAAGTCGAACTCCGATAGTGCGTTATTACTTTAAATATTATAAATCTACGCACATTCACACATCAAGAGTTTAAAAGACTTAAGTAAATCACTTAAGTTTAGAGTGAATTTCTATAAATACACCAACTTTCACTGACCATGCTAAATCAGGGCTTGAGTCTACTATCGGAGTTCGACTTCAGATCTAACAATTTCAAGATTTTCAGCGCTTTATAATAATAGATTTATATACTTTATCAATGAATAATTTTAAATAATAAATATTTATCTAGTTTATAGTACATAATTTTATATAAAATAATTGTAACATTTTTTTCCCCTTGGTTTGTTTATTGTAATCTAATTATATTCTATAATATCCATATATTTTTCTAAATTTGTATAATTTCGACATTTTGAACAGTAAATGTTACAATTGAGTAACATGAAATCTTTCTTTTTATTGCTGTTTTAAATTAAAAATTGAGATCTTGAGACAAACTGACAAACATGTTAATAATAGTGAATTATTTGTGTCTTCTCTAATGGTTTTATTTGGAAGAAAAATCGCGATGTGTCTGAAACTTTTTAATCTAATAGCAAAAGTATACAATAAAATACATTCATATATTTTTAAAATAAATAATTTTATCATTTATTATTACTGAGATAAACTTTATAACTTTTTTTTCATAGCTATGGATTAAGATTTGTTATTATTTTTATAATTACTTTTAAATTACGAATTTCGAACAAGCTTGATAATTTTCAATATTTCTTTAAATATAAAAATAATATGAAACTTAAGATATAATAATTATTATGCTTACCTAAAAAGTCTATAATCTGAGGATATCATGGAAATATTTTTCTTTTGATCAAAATTTAACAAAATAGATCAGCTTTTTGAACTTAGTCTTCAGTAATCTTATAAATTATTAACTATTTTGGAAAATTTGATATTTAAGATTTTTAATAATAGAGTACTTTTTAAAAAAAAAAATTTAAATATATATATATTTTTTTATAAGAACCAATAAATTACTTTGATATCTGAAATATTTAGTAGACTATTTAATTTTGCTCTTTTTCTCTACACGTTTAGGTGAATGAGTATAAGCACACGTACATACCCTTATATGTATAAAGAGCTCCCAAATAAGCTCTTAACAAGCTTTGCAGAATATCTCCAACCAGATGTGGTTCTGCTACTGGCTTCCTCAGTAAGGTGTTAGAATATTCAAGCATTAGATTAAAAATAGATCATGTGACCTATGACTTGATTTCTTTGTAATTTTTGGCTATTAAGGTTTTGGCGATTTTATATTGCTAAAGCTATTAATATATGGTGTATCTGAACTTGGTTCAGTCCCATATGCTTATTTAAGTTACATATCTGGATTGGAAGACATATGAATGTCTAAGAATTTCAGATTTTCTACTTAATAGTTTATTTGGAAGCTCTTTATATAACATTTGTAATACAAGCTTGTTAAATTAGACCATATGTCATATGATGTGATTTCTTTGTAATACACATATATATATATATAATTATTTTTTTGTACTTATATTAAAATACTATAATTTAAGTGAATTTTATGGTATTTTAATATATATATATATTGATTTGAGTATTATATATATTGTACCCTTTTCTATAGGTCAAGAAATAGTTATAATGGTCAATTACTAAAAAAAATTTTAAATTTGAGAATATATTTATTGATGTATTGAATATATTAAATTTATAGAGTCTGTAAAGTTCAATTTAAAGCTAAAGCAAATACTTGATACGTAAAATCATTTAAAAATTAGTTAAATAAAGAGTAAAGAATTGCTCATATGGTTGTAAAAGCTGAACATATTAAAATAACACAGCTATCAGTAATAAGAATGTATTTAATAAGTCAATTTTAATAACTTTAAAACTTAGAAGAAATTAATATTATATAGTATTTAAATTTATAAACTATATTAAATAATAAAAATTAGTGTAATGTATTTGAATAGTAAATATTATGATGTTGAGAATTGTATTTATTTCTCTATTTTTTCTAAATTATTTCTTCAAAATTTTATATAATATAAGTGCAGTAAATTTATTAAGACAGACAAAAATAGACAAAACACCGGAAACGATTACGTAATTGTCTGGAATATTTTTATACAAGCACTTGTTTCAATTAATGCCAATATTTTAAAGTATTTAAATAATATTATAGTAGAAATGGATAGAATTTATTAAACATCATAATAAAAATAAGTAGTGAATAATTTTATTAAATATTGTTTTGAAAATTATTTTAAAAGTGTTTAAATTGATTTAAATATAATAATTAGTTTTAAATAATAATTGGATAGTGTTTAAGTGTTACATTATCAGTTTAAAACTTTAGAAAATTATTTATAAATCCAAGTAGGATTGACCAATAGTAATAGAGCTTGGCAGACCTCCAAAATCGCGCCAATTAATTGTATAATCGAGGAGAACAAGAATTGACAGACTCGAGTGAAGAGGTAAAAAATTTGAGCTCTCTAATAATTTCTTTTCTCCAATTTATTCAATTTTTTCAATATAATTCTAATAATATCATTAGAACAAATTAACTGACAATTTTTAAAATCATAGAGAGAGTCTTAAAATAAATATTTTAAAGTTTTCATAAATTATGTATCACTAACTTAATCGAACCTGCCAGTGAATTCTATAGAAGTACAGTCGGAATTTTCAGTAAAAAATATGGATAGATTCTTTAAAACCAGTTTTAAAGTGTATAACATTTCAAAATTGTTTATATTGTTCATTGATACCGCTTATATAGTGTATCCAAAGGAAACTGCTTTTACGCATGTAATATAGATGAAAAGACATTGTGCGCAAAGTTCAGAAAGAGAATAAAATATAAAAATCATTATGATTCATCTAAGAATAAATGGACAAATATAATTTTAAAATTAAAATTATTGGAATTGCTTTCTTTAAGATGATCCGAAAAAGAAGTATACTCTAGAAAAAAAACAATAGTTAAAGATCAAAAAATAATGTATATAAAATTAAGAATGAATGAAGTAAAGCTTGCTAAAGAGAAATATTTGTATAAAGAAAAATACGGAAGAGGAATATAAAAAATATTGGATCCATAAAATGCAATTGGTACCTAAAGTATTAAATATTCGTAGTCTAATTAAAAAGGAGAAAGATGCATCGATGCGCCGAGGGAATATTTGCCAGAACATTAAAAAAAACTTCAAGGGATAACTAACTAAAATATATTTTAATAATCTGATGCTAAAAGCTAAAATTAAAGATCGTCTAAACAAATTTATTAAATAAACCAAGTTATTTTAAAACTTTGAGAGTCATAATGGAGAACATTCAGATAAAAGAAGAAGAGTAATATTATGGGACTAAACAAGATTTACCGTCAGAAAAATATTTAATTATGGTTTGAATTATGTTTTATTATTATTATAAGCATTAGGTTTCAGAAAACGATAGGGAAACAAAATACATTAATTTTGGTATATATAATATTATATGAAATATGTTTGATTTTGAATGTTTTTTAATAAAATTGTATGTGTGTAATTGTATATTTGTGATGCTCGAAGGAAGGAAAAGAAGCCTACTGCAAAGCCTAATCCGAAGATAACAATTGTTTTTTTGGTAACATTTGATAATTATTGATGATATAAAGTATGTTTTATTTATTTAGATCAGCCAAAAATTGAATGAATGTAGTACAAAAGTTTTATTATTATTATTATTGTAAAACGCATTTAAAACAACACATTGAAACATTTTGAGATGTGATTAGATTTTTGAAAATATGCATACGATAGTCATTTTATTTATTGATAAATAATAATTTAATATAATCGATGATTATATTACATTTTCTATTGATTTTTCCTATTGGGATGTTTGAATATTGTTTTAACAAAAATGTAGGTAATGAACATACAGTGTTATAAAGCGAGATAAATTATTCTTAAGAAATAGAGAAATGATTTTCATATTCGCGAATCTTGTTTGTTGTTTTTTTAAAAGTTGTTTGTATTTATCGATGTTTGATATAGTGAAAATCTAGAGAGATAATTTGGGTAGTGACTTGGGAGTACAGGGGTGATTTGGAAACCAAGATGATGTATGAAAATCTAGGATGATACAGGGAATGGAAATAAGTAGTTTTGTGAGAGAATCAGCATAGTTAACATAGCCCTATGGCTGATCCACATTTCGTTTTATAGGTGATAATCAGGGTAGTTAACGTAGCCCTATGACTGATACACATGTTGTCTTGGACATGGTTATTTTATATTTCGTGTGAGTTGCCTTGATGTTTGGTAAAGCTGAATAAATAGCTGCCACATCACTTTCTTATCTTAAGGGATAATAGACAATAAATGTCGAACCTGTTCACACTGTTCTATGCATTCTTGAAGTACACTGAAAACAAGTTATCCATCTTTCTTCCCAATATCCTATACATCTTTCGCTATCTTAATCTGTATTTCGTGCTACTACATCGTATATGATAGGTTTTATTGAAGGGAAAACAATAGATATTTTAGAATGTATGTTATGATTTTACTTGGAATAAGAATAGTTAAAAGTTAACTAAGAATAGATTATAACCATTGAAAGAAAGATACAGATGTCCTAAATAATGGAAGAAGTTATAGAATCATTTTAATTTAGAAATAAACTATAATTTTTTGTAAAAGTATATCAAATGAGAATATACAAAATATTAAAATATATTTTCACGCTCTTTTTATTATTAATTATATTTTAAAGAGATAAGTGTTGCATATTTAAAAATACTATAACACTCGATAATTATTATCATATATTTGAAATTGTAACAGGGTGATATTTAAACACATTATAATATTATACAGGAGTATGGCTTATGCAAAAACGCATTATAATTTATATGAGCATGGGAGAACAAACATTAAAGTTAATCATAATATTTAATAATATGCTGTGTAATTTGTTTAAAGTAACAAGAAATGTAAATTTTCTTTTTTTTAAGACCATATTGATTATAAAGTGTGACATTATAAAATATTGATCCACAAAAATAATTTAGAATATTGTAAATTTAGTATATTTAAAAGGTAAAAAATGTTGTTACCCATAAGTAGTTCAAATAAATAGTGTGATAAACCTAAAGAAAATCACTAAAATAATTTTTAAAATGTATAATGATTGGATTAACTATAAAGAAGTACAAAAGTATAGAATTAACATTTGTCATGTGTAAGGAAAGAAGGATATCCATTGTAAATAAGATGTAAATAGATTTGTTTTATTTTTACTTAAATTTATTTGATGTTAATAAACTTTGTTAAATTTGTTTTATTAAAACTTGTGTCTGGGTATTGTTTTCACTACATCATGGTACAAATTCACAGAATGTTTTCACAACCACTGAAGTAAATTTTGCACGAAAGATAACTAAAAATCTGTTTAATCATAATTATTATTGATGTTCTTATAATTAAGTAATTATAAAATTGCATTAAGTTATTGGTCATAAATCCACTATCCTAATATTTTGATAAATTATATGATATTAACTGCCACTTACTTTATTTATCAGATTATCTAAACACTACCACTTCTTAGTTTACTTTATTGTTTAAAGACAAAAGATGATATTGATATTGATTGATTTATTATGGTAATAAATTTGCAATAAAAAAAATTTATACCAATTTGATTAAGTAAGAAAGATTGTAATCATTATTGTTATTAATTGCAGTGTAGTAGATATGGCATAAAATCCCTTACCATATGTGCAACCACATTTTGTTGAAGTATAAATAAAGATTAAGAACCTGAGATTATAATTTATTGAGCTAGATGATGATTATTATTATTAAAGATAACAGAATTAATATTATAGTTATTAAATGAGTCTTAGTAAGTAGATGTTGCGAAAGTCATAAGAATACTATGTAGTTATTATTTGAAATAATAGTATAAAAGGGGGGATAGTGTTCTTATGCCATTGAGGTGGTATCCTGTGGGATATTGGCTCAATGTGATCTACCTTGCCAACTCGTATTTCCACTTCTCGTCTCATGAATACATTAAATCTTTATGTTAATTTACTTTAAAACAGAACCTAAGTTAATTTTAAGAAATTTGAGCTAGTAAAACATTTTTTAATTTAATATTTAATTATTAGAGCTAGAACCTGGTGACGTTAAATATAATAATTTATTTATTTGTAAGTAGAGGTACGAGGTCGATGGTGGGCACGGTTAGAATATATATATACATCATAACCTGCTTTTAAGCTTGCATTTAAATGATCACTAGATGGAGCTTACCAATAGCTCTAAACAAGCTTTATTTTTATAAGTGTTGAAAGAGAAAGAAATTCAAAATCTCTATCGTTAAGCCCCTACCTCCAGACTAATTGGTTTCGAGCTTATGGCTCACATCAGTGGAGGGCTGGGACTCTAGAAATTATATCTAAAAAACTAACTCAAAAGTCAGCACTTATAAAACATGTTTCTATTAATTTGAAAGTCTGAACTTTTCAGACACATAAATGTCTTCAAATCCAGCTTTGCAAACCAGATAGTTATATGGGTCTGAATTCAGCTCAGTTTCATCATATAGTAATAGCCTCTGCAATATAGCATTGCAAAAGCTATTGATAGGCTCCATCTAGTGATCATTTAAAAGCAAACTTAAAAGCAAGTTATGAAATTTATAACTTGTTTTATTAATTATAAAAATAAAGCTTGTTTAGAGCTATTGCTAAGCTACATCTAATGATCATTTAATTGCAAGCTTAAAAGCAAGTTACAAAATTTATAACTTGTTTTATTAATTAGTATACGTGTACCTTTGATGGCTTTTGCAATGCTACATTGCAGAGGCTATTACTATATGGTGAAACTGAGCTGAATTCAGACCAATATAGCTATCTGTTTTGCAATGCTGGATTTGAAGACATTTACATGTCTGAAAAGTTCAGACTTTCAAATTGCTAGAAACATGTTTTATACGTGCTGACTTTTGAGTTAGTATTTCAGATCTAGTTTCTAGAGTCCCAGCCCACCACTGAGGTGAGATATAATCTCGAAACCAATTGGTCTGGAGGTAAGAATAATGATAGAGATTTTGATTTCTTTTCTCTTTTGGCACTTATAAAAGTAAAGCTTGTTTAGAGCTATTGGTAAGCTCCATCTAGTGATCATTTAAAAGCAAGCTTAAAAGCAAGTTATAAAATTTTTAACTTGCTTTATTTATCCCTTTTATTTTTAGGACCCCACTTTATTTGGATTTGAAGACATTTACATGTCTGAAAAGTTTAGACTTTCAAATTGTTAGAAACATGTTTTATAAGTGCTGACTTTTGAGTTAGTATTTTAGGTCTAGTTTCTAGATTCCCAGCCCTCCACTTGGGTGAGCCATATGCTCAAAAACAATTGGTCTGGAGATAAGGTTAACAATAGAGATTTTGAATTCTTTCTCTTTCAGCACTTATAAAAATAAAGCTTGTTTAGAGCTATTGGTAAGCTCCATCTAGTGATCACTTAAATGCAAGCTTAAAAGCAAGTTATAGAATTTATAACTTGTTTTATTAATTATTATAAGTGTACCTTTGATGGCTTTTGCAATGCTATATTGAAGAGGCTATTACTATATGATGAAACTGAGCTGAATTCAGACCCATATAGCTATCTGATTGGCAAAGCTGGATTTGAAGACATTTATGTGTCTGAAAAGTTCAGACTTTCAAATTGATAGAAATGTGTTTTGTAAGTGCAGACTTTTGAGTTAGTATTTTAAATCTAGTTTCTAGAGTCCCAGCCCTCCACTAAGGCGAGCCATAAGCTTAAAAGCAATTGGTCTGGAGGTAGGGACTTAACAATATAGATTTTGAATTCGTTCTCTTTTGGCACTTATAAAAATAAAACTTGTTTAGAATTATTGGTAAGCTCCATCAACTGAACATATATATATATATATATATATATATATATATATATATATATATATATATATATATATATATATATATATATATATATAGTCAGCCTTCATTTACAAAAAAACAATCTATTTCAAAAGGAAATGTAGGCTCAATTTTTTAAAGTATGTAAAGTTTGAATAATTTTCATTTTTGTTTTGGTCAATGTATTTTTCTTATTATTCAAAAGTTGAATATTACCAGATTTGAAGAAGAATGTAGAACTTGAATAGTGTTCAAATCACTTTCTTTGATTTATTTTCATGATTATAAATAAATTTTGTAATTTTGTTAAATGTTATGATTCAAACTATGCCTCAATTTAAAACATTTATTTATTTTCATTATATTTTCTAATGTCTATTATCATATATTCATTTCTTATAATGCAAACCAAGGTGTGTGTGTGTATATATATATTGAAACAGTAAGATTCGTATTCGAATCTTAAGTTTCACCTTTTTCTGTCGTCTCTCACTGACCGGTCTATCCCGCCCAAATTTAAACTTTTTGGCATCGAATTGTGTGTGTAGCAATATTAAAAATGTATAAATAAATGTAGAATTCAGCATAAACATGCACACATTTTGATCTCAAATTAAAGGCAATAAAT
>JAQFVV010000649.1:0-217461 GCA_028023455.1 Epiperipatus broadwayi
ACAGTTCAAATAAATAAAAATCAATAAAATCAAGTTAAATAAATGAGTCAAATTAAGGATGTAGAAATAATGTTGTAGAATTAAATAAATGAATAAAATAATGGAAATACATAAAATAAAAACAAGTTAAATAAATAAGTATAATATATCTGTAGAAAATAAATAAAATATTTGTAGTAAAATAAAATAGTTTTTTGAATATACGCATGTTAAAATAAAAGTTTGTTTTGAATACTGTAAGTTAAGAAAAGGATGTAAATAAATTGTTTAAAATAATCAAGATAAAATAAAAAATCTCTAGTAAAATAATAATGAATGAATCATAATAAAGCAAAATAGTTTTTTTTTTCTAAGTACACGCACGTTAATATATAAGTTAAAGTAATGGGTTTAAAGTAATATAAATAAATAAGTGTCCGTGATAGTTTCAAAATAATATTGTAGCATAAATAAATATGGATAATGTTCGTATGAGTTTAAAATAAGTATCGTAAAACTAAATATTTAAATAATGTTCGTAATGAATATAAAAATAATACAAATGAGAGTCAATCTAAGTTGTATTAGGAGCATATAAGGGTTTGAATCTAAAGGGATGAGGGTAGTATTGAAATAAGTTAGATAAGGATTATGTTTAAAGCTCTCGACTGGATAAATTCTAGCACCTGCAACGGATTGGCTGGGATCATTCCTCTTTTAAAAAGTGCACTGGCAACAACCAGAGTAAGTTGTACCTCATTTTCCAAAGCGTAAGTCGGAAATGGACAGTTGAAAATTCCTGCCATTTCAGCTGCTTAGTCAAAGTCCGATCAAGAGAATCGGCAATCGTTTTCCAGGGCGTAAGTTGAAAATGGACAGTTGAAATTCCTGCCATTTGCAGCCACCTTTTCTTAGTCAAAGTCCGATCAAGAGAATCGGCAGCCAAAGCTTCGTTTACAAAAGATCCCTGTGCCACAAATTTAGTTTGTCCTCGTGGTCATTATCCAGGACGAACATTGTAAGCAATGTTACCAGCATAGAAAGAAGAAAAGCATAATTGGAGATTGCCCTTAGTATGGAAAGGAAAAGATACCAAAAAGCAAACTTAGAAAGAATAATAAATTAAGATTTAATGTTGTCAGAGATAAAATGGACAAAAATGACGCATTTTACTCTCAAAAGGAAGGGCGGTGTAATGTACCTATATTGATATAGGCACATATAATTTTTATCTAAAATTATTATTAAAGTAATCTTTCATTAAAGAAAAACATAAAATTAAATGTTGAAGAGTTTATTGCAGTTTGTTTTAGAAAAAAGATAGGAATTAAATAGTTTTTATTAGTATTCGTAAAAATATAAATATACAAGTCTCTTTTCATTCAAGTTTAATTAAAGAAAAAATAATGTTAAAACTAAATAGTAAATTGTATTAAAAATATATGACCGTATATATGTGCGATTGTCAACAATAGAATAAATGTTATTATAAATAAATGAAAGTTAGGGAAGATTATCATTGAAAAACACGGCAATGGCTATTATTAATTAAAATATAAAACAACATCTCTCATGGCTATTACTAATTAAGCAATCTTCCAAAACACATTTATCAAAGGATTAATTGATAAGGAATTCGACAACAGATCTTTGCCGGAGATATGAGAAAGACAACAAGGCACAGGTATAAATAGACTTTTTTTATCGGACAGTAAATGAGTTCCACAAATTAATTGAGTTGAGACAATCAGTTCACAAAGTTATTGAGAGAGTGCAGTTCGGAAATTTATTGAGTCAGCTAAGAAACAAAATTCAGTGCTGAGAAAATTTTGGAACGCACGTTCACCTCCAGCCCAGATGTCCGAGAAAACAGCAGATCTGCCCGTGAAATAATGTCAGCTTAACATCTTAGAAAATCTCCATCAGTATCTATTTGTCTCCGATAGCAATAATCGTGAAAATCAGGAAACTCAGCAAGGAAACGTCCCAGCCAGCTGGTAAGCATTTATAATGGAAATATCCTCACCGAAAGCAGCCTCCAAAGAACAAAATTCTACGTCAACATTCAAAATCCTAGGTAAAACATTTGCTTATTTTCGTTATACTGTAATAGCCATTGCATTCCATTAATTCGTGCGAATCCTCCAAGAGTCTAATTATATGAACTCGATATCATACGTAAATGAACTATTGATGTGTGTGATTATATTTCAATTGCTATGTAATACTTTAATATTATTATGTGTGTGCATGAGTTAATATGTGCGTGATCCTTATATCAATATTATTAGTTAAGTTAGATAATTACCAGTGTTTTGTTATGAAAGTAAACAAGAATATTTAAACTAGTTTAGAAATGTCAATTTAAAATATGCATGTGTTTATTAGAATTATAAAATGTTTAAATTTAGAAATAAATGTTAGTTAATAAATTATCTTTAAAATTAAACTTTATTTGTCGGTCAATTCTTTTTATCAATTCCTTTTTATCAATTCTTTTACAATTCTTTTTATAAATTCTTTTTAACAAACTCTTTATCAAGTCTTTTAACCACTAATTAAGTATAATCTATTAGTGATTACAAACAACTGAGCTTGTCGTGGATTTAGGCATTGAGTTAGTGGCCATTGCTTAAAGTGCGTTATTTATTCATCCTTGAATAGATAGCTGGCGCCCATGTTTATACACAAACAAAAAAAAGTGCTTTGAACTTGGTGTTGAACTCAACAGTCGAGAAGAAGTTATGACCTGGAAATGTAACATTAGTTATATACTTTATAGCTATCGTTTGGGCATACATAATCTCCGAGTATGTTTTTCTCTGCCTAAGAGGCCGGTGTTTCGAATACACATATTCGAATATGGTTCAATATATATATATAATCATTAAAAACCAGCCAACACTTAGATAATCCCAATATAGATAACAATCAAGAATTTCAAACTGTCAAAGCAACCTTCGTTTAACAATAGAGGTGAAATCCCACCTCAATTACTGGTCTCATATATTTATAAAGACACTAAAGATTGCAAATTGAGTACAGAGATTGAAATTATTGATGAAAGAAGTTTAAATAAACCTTATTAAACAGGTAAATATAACCTGTTCTGAATGCAGACTAACAAATAATATTTATAACATTACAAATTGCAATTATAATTTTTAAATTGCACCCAAGGTATTGTTTAAATAATAAATGTAATAATAGGCAAGGCTAAATGGGTTTATAAGTAACCATTAGAAACCAATCAACACTTAAACAATCCCAATATGGTTAACAGTCAAGAATTTCAAACTGTTGTCAAGACAACCACCTTTTTGCAACAGAGGTTTATTTAAACTTCTTCCAATCAATAATTTCAATCTTGCAATCTTTAGTATCTTTATAAATATATGAGACCATGAATATAAGTGTGATTCCACCTCCATTGCTAAAAGGAGGTTGACTTGATAACAGTTTGAAATTCTTGATTGTTATCTAGGATTGCCTAAGTGTTGACTGGTTTCTAATGGTTACTTATAAAACCATTTAGCCTTGCACATTATTACACTTATCATCATCAACCATTATTAATCCATTGCAGGCTGAAGGTCTATCCAAGTTCAATCCATCTTCTCTGATTTTTAGCTTTTTTTTTCCACATTATCCCTGCACACTTTCTTATTTCATTCATCCAGCTCACATGTGGTCTTTTTGTAAGTCTTTTAAAAACTCTTGGAATTCAGTTTAAGATTTCATTTGTCCATCTATTATTATTTCTTCTAGCAATATGTCTAGTTCAATACCCACTTCAGTCTTTTAATTTTTTCAGTGAGGTCAGTAACACCTATTTGTTCTTTTAGTCATATATTGTGTTTTTAATCTATTCTTGTTATTCCCAACATGCATCTCTCCATACTTTTTTGAGTTGTCTAAAATCTCTGTATTGCTCTTCTATTAAGTGTCCAAGTCTCAGATCCATAAGAAAAAACTGATTCTTTTCAAATACATAAGCATATTTCATTTTACTGTCAAGTTATTTATATTAAAGAAGAACATGGTAGCAATGGATCTCTGGGAGATTATGAGAGAGCAGTCAGCTACTCCTTACAACAACTATAAGTATAATTAAATAAATTAACCAGCATTATAATAAGTAAAGGTAAGTAATAACCATTCGCTATCATGAATGATCAACAATAAATAAATCAACACGCAATCTGGTGACTGGATTGGAAATGGGTCCTCTATAGACCAGGTTATGCACTAAGCCATTGCCAGCTTGGGGCAATGCACCAAATTAAGTACTAATCCATTAGAATACATAATCATCAAAATCTAAACCATAAAACAATAACACTGGGACAATAAAATAAACTTATCATCGTCAATGCTCTGGACACATAGATCATTGATATACTGTCTAATTATCAACTTAATTTCTACCAGAAACAACTAAATAAAATGTAGTGCAGGTGATTTGAAGAATATAATCCTCATGCCAAAACCAGGACAATGTAATACTGGAATGCCCTTTAAGCATTAAATACATTACCATTTATATATCAGCCATTATACATGAAACTAGCTCAGAAGAACACAAGTTCAAGTACTGTTACAGTGACCAAGAGATAATAATTTAATACAATTTTAACAATTGAATTCAAGTTTATTAATAAGAATATAAAAAAAGATATTAAGGTCTCTAGGATATGGCTCTACAATTAGAAGCCCTCTGATTTTGATTATTATACAATAAAAAATTATCACATTTGTGATTTACAAAATTACTATATACAATTCAAGTTATTACTATGGTTTACAATATTTAATTAATGGGTTCATATATATATATATATGTATAATTTGCACAGACATGTGATACATTAATTTACAATGAATACATGTAAATTGTCAAAAAGTGAGTAAAATTTACATATGTCATATTGATATTCAATAATATATATATATATGACAATAGATGGCATTATACCAAAAACACCTTCAAGCGTTTGTTTACATAAACGTCAGAGCGAGTATTTCACTATCTCTAACTTAATTTCCACCTTCATATCATGATTTCAAGCTATTTGCTATCGTCAGAGAAGGACAGGATTAAGAAACTAGATCTAAAACACAAACTCTGAGCTTTAAGAAACAGTTTCTATTCAGCTTGCGAGCGTGATCTTTTAGACACGTAATGTCTTCAAACTCAGCATCGCATGCCAGATAGCTACATGGGTCTGATATCAGTTCAGCATCACCACATAGTAGAAGTTTCTGCAATATATATCATTGCAAGAAAGACCTCAGAGGCATATTTATGAAAAACAAAAAACACAAGTTAAAAACTTGCATACGCTTGTATTTATGACAATAGATGGCATTATACCAAAAACACCTTCAAGCGTTTCTTTACATAAACGTGAGAGTGAGTATTTCACTATCTCTAACTTAATTTCCACCTTCATATCATGATTTTAAGCTATTTGCTATCGTCAGTGAAGGACAGGATTAAGAAACTAGATCTAAAACACAAACTCTGAGCGTTTAAGAAACAGTTTCTATTCAGCTTCCGAGCGTGAATATTTTAGACACATAATGTCTTCAAACTCAGCATCGCATGCCAGATAGCTACATGGGTCTGATATCAGTTCAGCATCACCACATAGTAGAAGTCTCTGCAATATATATCATTGCAAGAAAGACCTCAAAGGTACATTTATGAAAAACAAAAAACACAAGTTAAAAACTTGCTTACGCTTGTATTTATGACAATAGATGGTGTTATACCAAAAACACCTTCAAGCATTTGTTTACATAAACATCATAAATACAAGCGTATGCAAGTTTTTAACTTGTGTTTTTTGTTTTTCATAAATGTACCTTTGAGGTCTTTCTTGCAATGATATATATTGCAGAGACTTCTACTATGTGGTGATGCTGAACTGATATCAGACCCATGTAGCTATTTGGCATGCATGCTGAGTTTGAAGACATTACATGTCTAAAAGATTCACGCTCGCAAGCTGAATAGAAACTGTTTCTTAAACGCTCAGAGATTGTGTTTTAGATCTAGTTTCTTAATCCTGTCCTTCACTGACAATAGCAAATGGCTTGAAATCATGATATGAAGGTGGAAATTAAGTACTCACTCTGACATTTATGTAAACAAACGCTTGAAGGTGTTTTTGTTATAACGCCATCTATTGTCATAAATACAAGTGTATGCAAGTTTTTAACTTGTGTTTTTTGTTTTTCATATATATATATATGCACACATACATACATGTGGGTGTAATTTCTGAATATTATTTAAATGGTCCTACAATAATACATGATTAAACTTTTTTAACTTATATTTTTTATTATGCAAATACTTCATGCAAGGTTTATTTAAATTGCATATCAGTGGGATATATTAATGTATTTATATAACATATTGGAATTGATCAAAATAATGGAATTACATTATTTTTTATCTAAATGTGTCTATTTGACATGCATTTGATATATATATATGCAGAGCACACTATATTTGATGACTATATTTCAATTGTCATAAAATGATAAATACATGATTAAACTTTTCAGTTGTATAAATATACTATAAATGCTTAAAATTTTATACATATGCATGTGCATATATTCACACACTAATGTTTGCAGCATACTTTAATTTAATACAGTAAAATTATTAAAGATTATTTTCACAATTAATTCTCTTTGCTGGATATAGTTTTTTTCTTTAAAATAAGTACTCTCAAATTTTTGACAGTTGATTGTTGATTGATTTAAAATGTTTTTTTGGGAAATCTCCTTTTTAGAAAAAAAATAGGACAATCAATAATTATTCTTGACTCTTAATTATGTTTTTTTCTTAAATAATACTCTTGCAAGTTTCACTTTTTTTTTAGTCTAAAATTATTTGCATTTTAAGTTACATTTTTAAATGTCACTTTTTTAAAAGAATTGCTAAAAACAATTTCATCAATAATATATATATTATAATGATCGAAATGAAAGTGAAGATCGAATCTAACCGCAAAAACAATATCTGCAACTACCAGGGCGCCATCTAGGCATTTGAGCCCAGAAAAATTTATAAAGTAGGCAGATATGCGCTGTTAAGATTCCACTTTATTTAAATATTCCGATCGTTAGCCAAGTCACTAGCTCAGTGGAGACGCAGCGATAAAAATCTATAAATTTTATATCTTAAATATAAAAGAATAAAAGCCACTGCCAGAAATTAACACATAAAAATATTTATTTACGCACATATAAAATAGCATTTAAATTTTGAGGAATAAGTTTAACATTTTAGATTTTTATATTAACTTTTAATTTTACATTTAACTAAGTTTCAATGAGTTTAATATTTTATTTAGATAGTCAAGTATGAATAGACTACATAGATCTGCATTTGAAAAGAAAATATTCTTCCCTGATTTAACCTTAGGCAACAAATTTCGCAACCAAACTGGCGCCAATCCATCTGATACATTCATATATTCAATGTAGCATGATACGACAACATAAAATACTATACTGACAGGAATTTCATCTGAACAATAAGTAGAAATAGAGAAGACATTGACTCTCCACCAACAGGAATGTGACATCTGTTGGCAAGTAGAACAATAAACAAAAAACTCCATAGGAATGGACTGCGGTCTTCTGCTGACTTACAAACCCATCCATAGGCAAACAGAGGGTGTGTGGCATATATCTATAATCCTGCCCGTAGCGGACCTCATACTACATCTACTAAATACACAAATATATCCAATCCATTGAACCAATTCAACTATGAAATGAATAACCTAAGATTACCCTCCCTTAATATAACTTTACAAAACTATATAGCCCTTCACGCCCGACTTAAATTTAACATTTAAATACGTTCGCACAAATGCATTTTATAAAATTTGTTTTAAAATGTTGAGTACAGATCAGCTGCACAGATTCCATGGTCAAAATCATTCCAAATTAAACACAACCGATCAAAATACAAAGTCATCGATAAACGTCACTTGCATAGGGAATATACAAATCCCATTAGCATTCATCGTAAGATGCTTGCAGTGATATCGTTGACATATATTCTAATCGAATGTGAAAACCACAACATTATCAACCGCTAACGAATCTATGCAACGTCTATACCCAACCTAAATTCCCTCATTTAAAATTTAAACAATAAACAATTTATACAATAAGAAAGAAAAAAAATGGAAATGATTTTTATCAATCAGAAAACATATAAAATTAAACATTATTAATTTGATTTAAAAACTTACAAAAGTCAGATAAGAGTCCATTTTAACATTTAAGTTGGCTTGTTTATTAATTTGTAAAACTTGACGAAAGTTCTTAATTGATTTCAATAATTGTTCATTTCATATAGCTTATGGTAGAAGAGTCCATGTTCCCTTTGGAAATTCCCACAGAGACTTTCCTGGAAGACCGGTCTGATATTTTGGAGGTAGCATTAGCTGGTTCTGTTCTGGTATCACAGTCTTTGCATTTTTAAAATAAATGAGTGAGGACGGCAAGTGCGTCTTGTCACTCGACTCACCAAAATCAAGTTGGAAAACTCACTGGAACTCAATATTTTTTCTTTTTATAGTCCTCCTATGGATTCCATGAACAAAAACGTCACTAATCCAAATTTTCGTTCGGGTCCGGGCTGAGGTTTGGTGCTTCCATTGGTCAAGCTAAAATCTCTTTCTTCTCTTATCTAACTTTTCATCTGATTTTTTAATTAAACAGCTTTTAGATAATTAACAAACAATCATTTCCATTTACAGATTACAGGAATTAATTAATACCTGTTTTTATTTTAACTTACGTTATTTTTTTATTAAAATATTTTTATATTTCAATCTTGTATTTTTTTATTAAAAAAAATACATTCAAATACTTTTTTTTTGTTGTTTATGAAAAAAATATTTTTAAAGTTTAGCATCTGTGCGAATATATATATGTTTAACAAGCATTTTAATTTTAGTGTTTAGTTTTTTGCTTTTATTTGCAAACTTTTAAGTTTTTATTTTAAATTAATGTAATGACATATTTGCGTACTTTTAAGTTTTTATTTTAAATTAATGTAACAACATATTTATATATCGTTACAATATATATATATATATATATATATATAATCATCTATTCTTTACTTTTCAACTTGTAACTCAAAAAAATTATTCATTTGCTTTATTTTAAGTTATTAAGTTATAAATTTACAAGTCATTTTAATGATTTTAAACAAACTCACCATCTATATATAAATTTATCTATGCTTCTCTACCTTGAGGTACATCAGCATGTGTATAATTATTTTTACAGTATCTGATAGTTTTTTTTATGGAGATCAGTCCAAGTAAATGTTATTATGCAGTTGGTTCTACTTAGATTAGGATTTGGTAAGCTTTAGGCCAGCAAACTATTTTGTCCTCATTTGTTCAGGCTAATGATTTAGAAGTGACCCAGCTTCATATAAATAAAAACTTCTGCAAAGAAAAATAGTAGAAACTCCTGGATCTACTGTCCTGCCTTCAATTATTTTATGTTCTTTATCTAATTGTGGAAAACAAACTTCAGCAGTACTGCAAACTAATGCAAAACTTCTAGCCAACTGCTTCTCAAAAATTTAAACCAGACTGTTGCAGCTAGATATTTTTCTATAACTATCAACTACTAGAGCTAACTACTTCATAAAATATTTTAGCCCACTTTCAGTTTGCTATGAGCTGGCTACCTTAAAATAGTACTATTCAGACTTCTTTTCAAAAAATATTAACCATAGTGAACTGATATTTTTATCAGACATTTTATAGAATTATATGATGTGATAAAAGTCATTGCAGACTGTTTTCAATCTGTCTAAATATTTTTACTCTTGAGGTGATAAAACATAACTTTAAAAATCGTGTTTTTTTCTTATCTCTCTTGATTGGAAACAATTTTAATCCCCACAAAAGCAGTTTTAATTAAAAACCTAAATTTGAAAATATTATTAAAGATTTTTAAAAATAGATAAGAGAAATGTACACAGGTATTAATAAAAAGATTTTCAAAAATAAATCATGGTTGGTTTTTTTTTTTAATTTTAAAATCAGAATAATAATATACAATATTAATATTTATTTAGAACTTATTAAATGTTTTAATTAATAATAAAATTCTGTTTTAACCCTTTTCAGTCATTATTATTCCAAGTGAAATGTAAAAAATATCCACAAAATATATGTCTGTGTTTATTTCTACTTTTCTTTTACTTTATATTTATATGCACACACAACTATATTGTCATTTGCCATGTAACCCAACTGGTTATATTGCCCTGGTATGAGAATAAAGGAAAATAAAAATGAAACACCTTTCTAACAATATTTTACATAATTTACATGTAAAATCAAAACAAAGTTCATATCTCAAACTAAGTACTTGTCAATTTTTTAGAGATCTGAGAGACATCTGACAGTTAACACAATGATTAGTGACCTGCAATACTGAGATCGATAAATAATTCAAACATTGGACTAAAAGTACCTCAATTGAGACACTATAAATTACTATAACCCTTATAAAGGTAATACAAAAATCTTTGCAAAGTGCTCACCCATAAAGGGGCTGAAAAATACAATACTGTGCTCTTCTTCTTTGAGCTTTATGGACTGGGAAATATAAGCTATGTCATGCTTCTTTTTTTTTGGAGACTTAGAGGCTGGAATCATGGCAGAACTATGTTAACTGATCTGTGATTAAAAATATGAAATACAAAAAATGGGTTGGAGCAAAGAGCCAAGACAGAACACCTCTCAGAGTTGCATGAAGACATTACATTCCCCAGCCGATGACAAAAATCACCATCCATCATCAAAGCTGAAAATACATCTAACAAACTTTAACAATCAAACACCAAATCAAGCCTCGAAAATCATTGATTTTCTATTTAACTTTAAACATGTACCTCTCTAAACATACATAAAAACTACTATTTTATAATTTATAATCATCATCAATATTCTTGTTAACCATTTCACAGTGATTTTTAAAATTAATTCTGCATAATACACATACTTTTTTTCTCAGTTGTGGTGAGATCAAGTTGATAACATTGAAGTGATGATCACCAGTATGTGATTATCTTTAGCCTTATATTGGGAAGCCATTTATAATGATTGCCACTGTACATGGACATTATCATCCCACAGTTAGGTAGCCATTTGTAATGGGATGGGGGTAGATGATTGTAATGTTTGCAAAACATAAAATATCAAATTTACAAATAAGTATAAATATTAAAGTATTGAAGTAATGAAGTATTAAAGTAAGATTTAAAGTGAGAGATTTCAAAGATGTTTAAAAGATGCTATTAAAAATGTATAATATGACAAAATATATGAAATATTATATATTATGGAAATCAGAGATCTTGAAATCTTTTTGAGACATTATGAGAGATCAGCCAGTTACTCCTGAGAGCAACTATAATTATGATTAAATAAATCACCCAACATTATATTAAGTAAAGACAAGTATAAATAATTATACAAAGGAAACAACCAGTCATCATCATGAATGATCAACAATAAATAAATCAACAGTCAATCTGGTAACTGGATTTGAATAATAAAAAATATAAATCAACAGTCAATCTGGTGAATGAATTAGAAATGTTTTTTTGTAGACCATGTTAACTATTTAGCAATTGCCAGCTTGCAGCAATTATTTAAACATTAAATTTGGATGCAACAATTTCAGTACTAATCCATTAGAATACATAATCATCAAAATCTAAATCATAAAAAAACAGTAATGCTGGGACAATAAAACATGCTGATCATCATAAATGCTCTGGCCATTAAGTACTATTGATGTACTGTCCAACTATAAGTTTAATTTCTAAAAGACTAAACTAAATAAAATATAGTGCAGGGGCTTTGAAGAATATAATCCTCATGCCTCTCCATTTATATCAGCCGATATATGCAAATCTAGATCAGATGAAAACAAGCTGAAGTACTGTTGTTATGGTGACCAAGAGATTGTGATTTAATATGATTTTAATAATTGAATTCTAGTTTATTAATAACAATATAAATATAATATTAAGGTCTATATGATAAGGCTATAAGTGCAAGCCTTCTAATCTTGATTACCATACAATAAAAATATCACCTTTGTGATTTATAAAATTACTATAGACAATTCAAGTTATTACTATAGTTTACTATATTTCTTAATGGATTCATATTATATATATATATATATTAAGATCATACTATATTTCTTAATGGATTCATATTATATATATATATATATTAAGATCATGCTAATGAGCTCTAAACAAGCTTTTTTTTATTTTTTATTTTTTTATGATAAATGCTACTACAAGATAAGACATTCAAATCATTTTTTAACTTGGATTGTCCCCATTCCCAAACTGGTTTCGACCTATGGGTCTCTTCAGTGAGGATTGGAGACATTAGATTCAAAAAACAAACTCAAGCTAAGCATTTATCTAAAATTAATTGTCAAGAAGATGATCTGAATCTTTTAGACATCTACATGTCTTTAAAGTCAGCTCTCCAACTGAAAAAATCATATGAGCCTGAACTTAATTCAGATACTGCATATATTAGTAGGCTTAGCCATTTAATTTAGCCAAAGCCACAACAGCAAAATAATAATAGTAATAATAAAAAGTCAGATGTCACATGACTTATATATAGCTTGCATTTACAAATATGTAATATTAAGAGCATGCTAATGAGCTCTAAACAAGCTTTTTTTTATTTTTTTTATTTACAATAAATGCTACTACAAGAGAAGACATTCAAATCATTTTTATCTTGAATTGTCCCCATCCCCAGACTGGTTTTCATCTATGGGTCTCTTCAGTGAGGAGTTGGGACATTAGATTCAAAAAACCAACTCAAGCTAAGGATTTATCTAAAAAAACCTGAATTTAATTCAGATACTCCATATATTAGTAGGCTTAGCCATTTAATTTAGCCAAGATAAATGCTTAGCTTGAGTTGGTTTTTTGAATCTAATGTCTCAACTCCTCACTGAAGAGAACCCATAGGTCGAAAGCCATCTGGGGATTGGGGGCAATCCAAGATAAAAATGATTTGAATGTCTTCCCTTGTAGTAGCATTTATCATAAAAAAATAAAAAATAAAAAAGCTTGTTTAGAGCTCATTAGCATGCTCTTAATATTACATATTTGTAAATGCAAGCTATATATAAGTCATGTGACATCTGACTTTTTGTTATTACTATTATTATTTTGCTGTTGGGGCTTTGGCTAAATTAAATGGCTAAGCCTACTAATATATGGAGTATATGAATTAAGTTCAGGCCATATGATTTTTTCAGTTGGAGAGCTGACTTTAAAGACATGTAGATGTCTAAAAGTTTCAGATCTTCTTCTTGACAATTAATTTTAGATAAATCCTTAGCTTGAGTTGGTTTTTTGAATCTAATGTCCCAACTCCTCACTGAAGAGACCCATAGGTCGAAACCACTCTAGGATGGAGACAATCCAAGATAAAAATGATTTGAATGTCTTCTCTTGTAGTAGCATTTATCATAAAAAAAAAAGCTTGTTTAGAGCTTATTAGCATGCTCTTAATATTACATATTTGTAAATGCAAGCTATATATAAGTCATGTGACATCTGTCTTTTTATTATATATATATATATATATATATATATATATATATATATATATATGCAAATTATATATATATATATATAATTTGCACAGCATTTGAATTGTCAAAAAATAATGAAAATTTGCATATGTCTTATTTGATACTCAATGATATATATATATATATATATATATTAACCTCAACATCAAACACCCTATCTTCTAGATAGACTAGCTAAGACAAGACAGAGACCACTAACACTAAGAATAATGCAATGTAGGTATGTTACCTGGATCCTAAATTGCAATTGTAGTGTCAAGTGTAGTATCCACCCGAGAATATCATTGCTTAATAAATGGAAAGTCTGTGGAGGAAGCAAGTTGTTAAAACTTTTTCAAGAGAATAATATAATTTTGATAATGTTTTAAATTATAATAATATGCTGAGTTTTGAGTTTGAACTCAGTAATTACTAAGCAAATAAATTTATGATTCATTATTTAGGAATATAATCAATTTTCCTCCACAACCCACATACCTATATTATCTTCAGTGACAACTACAATAATGTTATTCTTTATTTTTCATGTATGATGAATGGAAATGGATCAGTAATTCATGCAGAGAACTCATAAAATTATACCAATAAAAAGTATTAAAATCTTATAACTTAACTCTACTTTCCCTCTCCCTAATAAATAAATTAAATATCTGTTTGTTCTCCACATCAGTCATCCTCCACAGTTACAATTATTTTAATTTTAAATATTAGTGGTTAGGTCCCCCATTCTATTTTCCTATTATGTCTATTTAGTGCTATACTACATACATCTACAGAAGTGGAATATACCAGTTCTTCACTCAACCACTCCATATTCTCTAACACTGCAATAATTTTAATCATATTCTTCAAGCTCTTAGAATTATGAATACTCTTACTCTCAGGGTCATGACTTGTGGTGAAGTGTATCCCAGCAAATACAAATTGAATAGACATATGCTAATTTAAAGCTAATGCCTATTCTTCCTAACACTAATAATAGGACTCATAATCATAAGGATAATAATAAATATGATATGTTAACTACTTAATTAATAAAACAATTATTATAATACATTTTGATCAACTGGGAAGACATCCAAATATCAAGAGTGAGGAAGGCATTTTATGTCCATTTGTAATATTAGTCGGAATGCAATGAATTGAACAACTAAATATGAATTTTATAATGAATCATTTTCTCATCCATTTGCCAAGTGATTATTAAAAATTTAAAATATATGCCATTCATTTAAATCTTCAAATATTACCAAGTGAAAAATGAATTACTTTACTTTAGCAATAAAGTTAATGAAAATATTTCATGGCCAATCTATACTACAAATATGAATTATTTCTATTAAGTCAATATGTTATATCTGGAGAATTTATGACTATCATAAATTTATAAATATTATAATTCTGTCAATATTATGAAACTCTAATATTGTGATATTCCGTTATTGTGTGGCTATGGACACCCAAAACATTAAAACATCAGACACAAGTTTAAATTTTAAAAACAACTAATATTTATTCAGCAATTATAACAAATAAAAAACAACTACAATTAAAGTCAATATTGTAGCGATCCTGAATTAAGAAATCTATGAGATACAATTAAAGTTATTCACAATGGGGATCTGCACTGGCAACAATAACAGATTGTATAAACTAAGTGATACTAATGCATAGCTTATTCCAGAGATGACTTTTAATACTAGCACTTTGGGACTAATTGTTGTTTTACATTATAAATAATTTCTAGTTATTTTGACCCATAGTACATCGTTTTATATGTATTTGATTATATCTGAAGCAGTGCTTCAGCAACATTATGCAAAATATAGTAGTGTCAACATATTAATTAGCTCAAAGCCATAAAATTTAGATGTAATATTTATTCAGTTAATTAAGACATTTATATTTCAATATACTAAAGTTACGGTACTGAAGGAACTCATACTTTAAAATGTAAAAATATTTTAAGTTAACTTCTACTATTTGAGTTTACACACATTTTGCTAACTATTATATTCCCTAACTTAGTATTTAAATTATATCTGATAATTGTGTGATATGTTTAACAACTATATCAATGCACATATACATGTTTTTTCTGCTATAGCCCAACATGAGTTTATTATCCCTTTTTACCAGTCCAGTGATGACTTGCTTCTGCATAAACCTGCCATGATGCATACTGCTTGCCTGAATTAAACTTGTCAACATAAATTTAGAATAAAGATCGGTTCTCATACAAGCTAAAGCAAAGCTTAGCTACTCAGTACATCAATTTATGAATATGATATAATAATTTGTCCTAAACAAGTAAACTACTTTTCACTAGTATGCAATTATTTAACAAGCAATAAACACAAAATTATCATATACCCCTTGGCAATGATAAAAAGCTTGCTTTCGTAAGAGAGAATAAATAATAAAAACTTATTGGTGCTAGCATAGACCTAACAATTTGCCTTCTTCCTGAGGCAAAAATTATATGAGAAACTCGTCTCTGCACATATATAAGAGGCATCTAAGGACACCACAAACGACAAACATAAATATTTTTCTTACTAAGGAATAAAACAAGATTGAAGCTGGGATCAAGTCCTCGATCTTCTAAAAATACTTTTAGATAAAATTATTTAACCGTGAAAGAGCTATGCTCCTTCTCAACCCTTTGAGACAGTAAAATTACTTTCACCTCAATAAAGGGAGGTCATTTGCACTCTTACACAGCATAAAAATGGTATCATATTATTGATGTATGAACCAATTAGTCTAATATGACTATAAATAAATTTTAATTAAAATAATTCTCTAGGCTAAGAAATAGACATCATTTCATTTTAAATACACATTTTAAGTAACTCACATACTTCCGGGCATAGCAATAAAATACAAAATATGAAAATTAAATAAATGTGAAAATATTGATCTAAAATATTAGCATAACAATATTCTATAAACCCTTTCATATATTATACTTCCCTAGCATTTGTAATAAAGATAACTCAGGCAATATTATAGTAAAACAAATTATTTGTAAACTTTAAGTTAGATTGAATATGAGTCAAAACTTTTTTAACTCTTAAGTAACATATTAGCATAATAATGTAATTCAATAATAATAATAATAATAATAATAATAATAATAATAATAATAATAATAATAATAATAATAATAATAATAATAATAATAATAATAATAATAATAATAATAATAATAATAATAATAATAATAATAATAATAATAATAATAATAATAATAATAATAATAATAATAATAATAATAATAATAATAATAATAATAATAATAATAATAATAATAATAATTTTACATATTGTCTCTTTCTTGGTACACTGGAGATGCTGGCAATTATCTTCCCATGAAGTATAGATTATCCATAGAAATACCCATATTATTTTAAATAAAAAAAAACAAAATGCATGCATGGCTATGGTAGAATATCATTGAAGTTGTCCAAAATATTAATGTTTATTTCAGTGCAACAGCAAAGTTAAAACACATTTAATATAATAGCTACTTTAAGATCCGGATTTCCATAATATTATTAACAATATAGCATGGTAATTCCCACATTTATTATATTACTTTTTCCTAAGGGATTTGCCGATATGAATTAAATTTTAATTATTTAAGCAATACGGTATTCTTTGGGTTGGTTTTCATTATTTCAGGATTCCTTTTATGATAAACTCTTATAATAACATTTAAATTTACTTATATAAGATTTATACGCAATTTATTCCATTGAAAATCTTTCATAAGACCAGCTGCTCATTATATTTATGTTACTAATACTTTAAAGAAATTTTTATTTAGACTTCTTTGCTCATCGCATTTTATAAAAATTGTTTTGATTAGAATTTTCAAGTTTTACTATATAACTATTCTCCCATCAGAATGCAAAGGTTTATTCTGAGAATAATGATTACAGTAAGTATACCTTATTATTTTAACTATATTATGTCTTTTATAAAATATAAAGTAGAGATAAAATTGGTATTTATTATTATGATTACTCTTTCAGCCTATCTTTTACAGCCAATTTATTCCAGTCTTAATAATAAATATTTGAAATAGTATAAAATATAACTGAATGTTTGTAATAAAATTAAATATTCAAATATTAAAACTGACTTACTCCATATAAGATTAAGAAAAGTTTGTAGTACAATGATCTATCCAAACATATTCACTAAATTATTCAATAAAAGACAAGTGACAATAAAAGTCTGTACCTGGGACATTCTCGGATATGTAGATCATAGCTTTCAAAGTGGATATGTTGACTTTAGCATGGTGTATTGATTTCCTTATAGATTGGTAAAATTTTTGGTGTCAATTGACTTGATAGAGGAGATAAGTATGTGTATGAACCATTCAGTGCTCCATTATTAAGATATAAAATATACACTTTTTAAATAAAACTAATAACTATAGTTAGATGACAGATTGAAAATGGAATTCTTGCATGCTCACTTAGCACAAGATTTTTAAAGAAGACTCCAAGCTCAACTATGAGCTTACTTTTATTGAACCTATCCATCAATTATTCTTCTGATCTAATTGTTTACACTTTGACTCTTCAGATTAATTTTTAATTGGTTTGTCACCTTTTGTTTGAACATTAATTATTCACAAACCTTCCTTTACCACATGTATTTGAGAGATTTTTCCTGCTTTGAAGAAAACATGTAAAAAAAAAATGGTAGAAAATTTTATTAAAAAATTATTTCAATAAAAATGAATAGACTAAATTTTGATTAAAGATTTATGAGTAAAAACCATAATGGATTTCTTTAAAATTAAGATAAAATAATACCCCTCTCAAGACACTATTGCATGGTATACTGTATGATGAACAAAACCTTAAGATTTTCTGGATAATTAAAATTATATACAACACACACACATATATGCATGCTACACATATAACTACTAATTACCATTGATGTACTTATCGTTACTTTAATTAGCATTAAACTGATTTTATAATCTTTTTGAAATTTGAAAAGCTATCTCTCCATATAATTAATATTAATCAATCACTAGAATTAGCAAGTTAAAATTTTATTCATGATATCAACTTTGACTTTCAAAATATGGTTAATTCAATTTTATTTTTATTATTTTCTAACTTAGCTGTTTTAAAGTTTTATAATGCAATATACTTATACATTGTAATTTTAAAAAAGTACAAACATACTTTTAGTTTTTCTTATATTATGGATCTAAGATGTTTTTATTCTAAAAAAAAAAAATATAAACATTTACTTAACTTAAAAACTTTGAGAAAAAAATTTTTTCTTCTGAGACTATTTAAAACTAATATTACACAGAATTACCAATCGTTAGTTTCTCCACACATACATGTGTGGCCATGTAATTTCTGAACATTATTTAAATTGTCCTACAATAATACATGATTAAACTTTTTAACTTATATTTTTAATAATACAAATATTTTAAGTTAGGTTTACTTAAATCGCATATACATATATATTCGCATATCAGCGAGATATATTAATTTATTTATATAACATACTTGAATTTATCAAAATAATGGAATTACATTAATTTTTACCTAGATGTGTCTATTTGAAACACAATTGATATATATTCTAACCTCCCCCCGTGCATTCTCACCCCAAAATATACTGTTTATTACGAATATTACGGGTTCTAGCTCAGTTAACAAATAAATAAATGAAATATTCAGCATTAATTAAAATGATTACTAGCTCTAATTTTAAAATACAAATACGGTTCAATTTTAAAATGAATTAAACAAATATTTACTATTTTCATGAGACATGGAGTGACAATACAGGGAACGAGATAGACTACATTGAGCCATTATCCACACGATACTACCTCAATGGCATAAGAACACTATCCCCTTTTTTTCTACTATACCAAATAATTAACTCATAGTATTCTTACGACTTTCTGAGCTCTATTCACTACGATTAAAATAATAATCATATCTTAATCTTCTTTATAACAAGAATCTAGCTCAATTAAATAAAATGAAGTAAAATAAAATAAAATCTCAGGTTCATAAATTGTATTCTAACTGATTTAAAATTACGGTAGTAAAATATGAAAAGGGAATTTTATGTCATAATCTACTACACAGCAACTAATAATAATAAAAAATAATAACAATAATAATATAATATAATCTTATTTCTTCCTAAAATGAAATAAATAAATACGTACGTGGTAGTATTTTAATAATCTGACAACAGAATACGTGTGGCAACATTAGCATACAATTTAATGTAATATTGTGGCAACCGACTTATGACCAATAGATAATATAAAATTATGATCTTTTAATTTTAACATACCAATAAATTCTCAAAATTCTTATAACACTTTTATGTTTACCTTTTGTGCAAAATTTATATGTCTGTTTCAATTATAAATGTATCGTGATTTCATGCATCTATGTGGAGAAATAACAACTCGGACACAAAAACTTTAAAACAAATTTAAAACAAAGTTTATTAACAACATAAATAAATTAACAATATTTTTACACTATATGCATTGGATATCCCTTACTTTCATATCTCAACTTAGTTTATTAGTTTATAAAATGAAATCAAAATATTATTTACTTTTCCTAGTTAAATCTTTTTTTTTTTTTAAACACTTAAGAAAATACAGTATTATTACTTGATTTATTATTATGGTTAGCTTATTACAAAATGCATTTCTTATATGATTATCACAAATACTTTTCATCCCTAATATTATTAAAATTACATTTTTACAAAATTTACATTCGTAATAAAATTCTACAAAATAACAAAATTTAGTTTCATATTGGTTGTATGGAATCTTACAAAGTCAAAACACTATTCTACATTCGGTATTAGGTTTTTATTATTCATTATCCGATGTTTATTAATCCTAATATTCTCATTCAAGCCTTACTTCGGATGATATAATTACAACTATTAATATACCATGCACAAGTATATGTTTATTATACCTTATTGAATTCTCTCTTGATAAATATGCAATACTCATTCCCTCCAACATTAATATTTAAAAAAAAAACATTCAAATTTTATTATCACTTTTAAAATACTTGGTTTAGATTTCTTTTCAAAATCTTATATTCATTTCTGAATTAATTTTACAATGTATTATATGATTCTTTCTCTCTTTATGATATTTTGGACTTTCAATTTTAAAGTTACACAATTCTATACATTCAAGCAAATAAACTATTCTTACATAAACGATAACATATCTTCAGTTCTATTTTATTCATTATTTCTTTGAAAATATCTTTCTGACCGATGCAGATTCATGAAATAAGGATAGCGAAGATAGATGCATAGGATCAAAATACAACTAGAATATTACTCGTCATATACCTTGACAATCATGGCACAGTGAATTAAAAGACACTATAGAGGAGTGACCTTTACCTGTCTACCAACCTCTATCATAGGAACGATGCTAAAGCTATTTCTTCAGCTTTATTCTAACATCAAAAGTTTAAAAATATGCAAAACACTGTCCAAACCATATGTGTTCAGTCATAGGACTTAGTTAACTATACTAAATCACACAAAAACTAAATATGATCCAAATCCCTTATATTTTCCTATTTCTTAAAAAAAACACATCATCTTGGTTTCCTCTCCACTAGTACTTCCAAGTCACTATCCAATCTTATTTCTCAAGATTTTTTCTATACTGTACATTGACAAATACATATCTGCATTACTAACAATAGTAAAATTCATTGATATTTTAAACCTATTCCACTGTTCTATAAGAAAATCTTTTTACTACTTTCCTCCGTATATTTAATCATATACAAACTATTTAAATATCTGAATACTTTATCACATGAAAGTTCAAAAGAATCACACAATTGTTCTGTTAAATTATATTATTAATATACTTTAAATAAATTGTTGCATGCATATTCAGAATTACTCCTATCTCATTATATGTTAAAATGTTGCATAAAATGTGTACATATAATTAAGACTTTCACACTTCATTCTTAGGTCAATAGATGATCTAAAAAAATACATTATGCATTATAAATAACTATTAAAATTACCAAATGACCTTTATCTCCTCGATCGCGTTCCGTAGGCTTCACCATCCATTTGATCCTTGTAGATATAAGATTCACATCCATACACTTTATTTTAAACACTATTTCTATAATTTTAGCAAGCTATTATATTTAAATTTTAATATTACTAAATTTATGTTTTATGTTTTCCCTAATCTCACATAACATTTTATATTTTAAAATAAATTAGTAAAAAATATTCAAACTATATTTACTGTACTCCTTCATCAAATTTCCTGAAAACCGTTCATACTAAAGCCAAAAAAAAAATTGTTTATCATTTCTTTTCCATTCACTTAATGTTCCTCTCCCTGCTTGTTCAATTTTAAGGTAAAACAAATATTACTTCGTTCAATAAATATTCATGAATGATACTCCTTGGTTTTTATAATATTTAATACAATTATTAATTATGATATTAGTTAATCCCGTAAAGAAAACTTCTAAATATTCTCTTCTAATATTTCTTGCTAATATTTTCTCCTGTGCAACTTTTACGATGCATCTTCTCAGTACTTTGATTTAATTATTCAATAAAACTTTTCTGTTTCCATGGATTCATTTCATTAAGTAAATTAGATTTATATTTTCCAAATCTTTATCTTTATTAAGCATTTCTCTAATGAACACTTTATAATATTTTTAATTCTTCTTAGAGAAAGTTTTTCTGTTCCTTTTTCATAAAAACACAATAGCTCTTTCATATTATTATTCTGTAACTTTTTTCCTTCTTTTAAAATTCTGGTACTATATACTTTGTAATGTTTCCTTTAAAAAGACAAACATTCTTTCTCCATTATAACTTTTACATAATTTTTTCTTTATGATATACGCATCTTAATTTTTCCATAGAGAAGAATAAAAAAAAACTTCGGAGTAGCCTTTTAAAATTGTGCATCATAATTTTTCCTGACAGCAAATAACTTTTCTTTTAAGTTTTCGGTATAATGTCCAAATTATATTTATCTGAGTTCTAATGATTTCCTGGTTGATCACAAATAAACTGTATTCAAGGCACTTTACAATTATTTTTACTTTATCAATACTTTTAGGTACTTTTTTCTGTAGTATTTCCATTTTTACTGCAAGGTTTCGGCTAAACTTGAATAAAAATCCTGGTAAGAAATCTTTTAAATTAGCCTTCCATTTAAAGGCAGTTCAAAATATTATATTTTAAAACAAAACTTTTAAAATAAATACAAAATTTTTAAATTATAACACTTTTCTAGCTTACGATCTTATACAGCTAAAAATATGTTCCTCCTTCCTTTACTTACACATTCCTTTCTCCCGCTCCGTCCAATTCCTATTTTTCGTCTGCTAAATACCTTCGTTGATTGGTTAATGACTTTTTTAGCGCGAACAAATTTACACATTTTTAGTTTTATAATAGATTAAACTTTTTAAAATAAAGAATTTATGACATCATGTTTTAAAATATTACTTAGAATAGTATTTTTAAATTCAATTATAGTTTTATCAAAATCATTTAAACTTTAAAACAATTATTAAAATAACATTTAATATTTCAACTTTTACTTTAACGATAGATAGCAATTACATTTAGTTTTATAATTCACAAACTTTATTATTATATTCTAACAAGCGTGTGTGTGAAGGTATATAATATACAGTCACATGATTACTAACTTTATCAGATGATTTTTTTTTTTAATTTATGTCTCGGTCTAAATTACCAAAACTGATATATTTTATAAAAATTTGGAAAATAATTTAAAAAATGTAGAACTAAATATAATTCTCACCATCCTAAAGTTTATCTTAAAATATATTAGATTAAATTTGAATATTAATTATAATTATAATATTACATATAGCGTTTATTTAATTTATTAGTTTTAAAACATTACAATTGAATTGTTAATATACTTTTAACTATTTATAGCTGTATTATTTTATATGGACAGCTTTTACAACCATAAACAAGGATATAATTAAGCTTTATTTAACTGTTTTTTTTAAAATAATCCATTACACTTTTACATACCAGGTATTTTTCAGCCTTAAATTGTACTATAAAATCTAATCGATCATACAATTATCAATATATTACACAAACGTATTTTAAAATTTAAAATTTTTTTAGCAATTGACCATTCTACCTTATTATGACCTATAGATAAGGGCACAATATATATGCACACAGAGTGCAGTACATTTGATGATTATATTTCAATCATCATAAAATAATAAATACATGATTACACTTTTCAGTTGCATAAAAATATTATAAATGTTAAAAATTTTACACATGTGTGTGTGTGTGTTCGCACACTAACATTTACATCATATTTTAAATTAACATAATAGTATTATTAAAGATTATTTTCACAATTAATTCTCTTTGCTGGATGTAGTCTTTTTTTTTTTTTTTTAAATAAGTACACCTGGGTCTCTTTTTGTGCAGAATTTTTTAATGCAATTTTGAAGTTATGCAATTCATGTTTCTTTTTAATATCTTTTAATGCAGTTTTCTTTCATGTGATATTTCACTATATTTATTAGATATCAAGAAATATAAATTATTAATAGCATATTTTGACTTGAAATACTTTACCTTCAAAAATATAATGTTATATTGGCAGTTAACATAAATATGACCTGAAGATATTTAGAAGCTTAGCTTCAATGTAAACAATCTACTTGTAATTCCATATATAAAAATGTCACAGTTTTGCAATATATATATATTCAAAAATTTTGAACTTTAAAAACACATTTTTATATATATTTTTATTTAAGTATTAGAACTTTATTAATTTAAAATTATTTATTGTCTTCAAGTAATCACCTAATTTATAAAATTATTAATTTTTTATTACAAATATTTGAAACTTAAATAGACATTTAAAAAATTTTTTTTTAAATATACATTTCGTAATTTTCGGTCATTAAAATGCCAATTGATATTGAGAATGCAGTTTTCTAACTGGCAATTAGTGAAGACGGAGGTATGGGGGAGAGTGATAGAACATATTTTATTATTAATGAGAGTTAAACTTGCAATTTAATTTAAGATTTTAATAATTGAGTAAAAATATATGAAAAGTTATTGAATTATTGATTTCACATACTTTCTCAGATTCAAATTGCTCACTTTAAAAAATGTTTAGTAAGTGATTTAGTTTTTTAAAAAAAACTTTAAATGTGTTTTTTAGTTATTTTTTATATTAAAATTATTTGTAATGCAATTTTAATATTAATAGTTGTTCTTTTTCTGGACTTTTATAAATGATTTATTATTATGATATTTGTCCAAAATTGATAGAATTGACTAAAGTTTTAAGCAATTGGCTCTGGGAAAACTAAAAAAAAATATGATTTGAATTTAAATTGAGGAATATGAAAAAAATCTTGAGATTTATTTGTACAGATAAAATTGCAGATACATACTATTAGAAAAGATAACCTTTTATTGCTTAAAATAGTGCAGTTATATTAAAACATAGATATTTATTATTTGCTTATTAACTCAGGCAGTTATTATATTGATTTAGGCCAAATTTGAAATCAAAATTTCTTTGATCAAAGCATAATAGGTCCCATATGATGCTTGAAGATTGTATAAGTTAAAAAAATAATCATTTTATTATTTCTTTATTTAGTGGTATAGCTACATATGTTTACAAAACATCTTTTGCTTTATATTCATCAAGAAAATGCTATTATTATAGTTTTAGTGTATTATAGAAGCTACTTAAAAATTAAAAAACTTAAATAAAGCTGGGGTAGACAATCATAAATTGGATCTCAAGAGATTATACATTTTTTGTAAAAAAATAGGTGGATAAGAAATTCAATGGAATGTGGACAAGATAATTTATGAATCAAAGTATTGGATTATATTTGGAAAGTCCTTCACCTTACAATGGATTGATAATAATTGAAAATAATGATGGTGATATTATTTATAGTAGAGGTTCTGCATAGGTAACTAGTGTTCCAGTCCCATGAAATAAAATTTATGAATTAAAACAAAATGAATTTTATATACTTTGCATTAACAAAAAATACAGAAACAGTGAAACATTAAAAATTATATTTATTTATATTTTTATTTTTTTATTTACACATTAACTATTTTAACGTTGTTGGATAAAAATTATTTCCAGAAATTTTCCATGTGACAAATAATGATTAGCTTTAACTGACTTGATTCTAACCAGTATGTTAATTAGTATATTAAAAGATATTCTTATTTTTTATGTCTTTGTTAGTTTCATTCAGAATCTTTCACCCATAATTTGTTAACATTTACTTTAACAAAGTTAACTTTTCAAATACTTGTTCAATGATAAAATATTTACACTAGTTCATAATTTAATTTTATATATGCTTTTTATTTTAGTACAATAATTTAGTTGTATTGTATATATATATATATCATGAATTATATATATATGAAAAACAAAAACAAGTTTTATATATGTAAAAACCTGCTATCGCTTGTATTAATGATCAATAGATGGAGCTTTACCAAGACCTCCAAACAAGCATATTTATTTACATAAACATCAGAGTCAATATTCACTGTCTCTTTCATTTTGCTCCACCCTCAGAACAGCTGATTTCAAGCTGATTTGCTCTCATCAGTGAGGGATAGAAGTTAGAAACTAGACCTAAATATTAACTCCAAGTGTTTATGCAAAACGTTTCTATCAGTTTGCAAGTATGAATTTTTTAGACACCTAAATGTTGTCAAACTCAGCCTATCAAACTAGATAGCTATATGGGTCTGATATCAGTTCAGATTCTCACATAGTGAAAGCTTCTGCAATCTATATCATTGCAAGAAAACTTTAAAGGTACATTTATGAAAAAGAAAAACAAGTTTTATATACATAAAAACCTGCTATCGCTTGTATTAATGATCAATAGATGGAGCTTTACCAAGACTCCAAACCATCGTATTTGTTTACATAAACGTCAGAGTCAATATTCACTATCTCTTTCATTTTGCTCCACCCTTAGATCAGCTGATTTCAAGCTGATTTTCTCTCATCAGTGAGGGATAGAAGTTAGAAACTAGACCTAAATATGAACTCCAAGCATTTATGCAAAACATTTCTATCAGTTTGCAAGCATGAATTTTTAGACACCTAATTGTCTTCAAACTCAGCCTATCAAACTAGATAGCTATGTGGGTCTGATATCAGTTCAGATTCTCCACATAGTGTAAGCTTCTGCAATCTATATCATTGCAAAAAACTTTAAAGGTACATTTATGAAAAACAAAAACAAATTTTATATATGTAAAAACCTTCTATCGCTTGTATTAATGATCAATAGATGGAGCTTTACCAAGACCTCTAAACAAGCATATTTGTTTACATAAATGTCAGAGTCAATATTCACCTTCTCTTTCATTTTGCTCCACCCTCAGATCAGCTGATTTCAAGCTGATTTGCTCTCATCAGTGGGGGATAGAAGTTAGAAACTAGACCTAAATATTAACTCCAAGCATTTATGCAAAATGTTTCTATCAGTTTGCAAGCATAAATTTTTAGACACCTAAATGTCTTCAAACTCAGCCTATCAAACTAGATAGCTATATGGGTCTGATATCAGTTCAGATTCTCCACATTGTGAAAGCTTCTGCAATCTATATCATTGCAATAACACTTTAAAGGTACATTTATATATATATATATATATATATATAATAACAAGTCAGATGTCACATGACTTATATATAGCTTGCACTTACAAATATGTAAAATTAAGAGCGTGCTAATAACTCTAAACAAGCTTTTTTTTTATTTATGATAAATGCTACTACAAGAGAAGGCATTCAAATCATTATTATCTTGGATTGTCCCCATCCCCAGACCGGTTTCGACCTATGGGTCTCTTCAGTGAGGAGTTGGGACATTAGATCTAAAAAAACCAACTCAAGCAAAGCATTTATCTAAAAGATAATTGTTAGAAGAAGATCTGAAACTTTTAGACATCTACATGTCTTTAAAGTCAGCTCTCCAACTGAAAAAATCATATGGGCCTGAACTTAATTCAGATACTCCATATATTAGTAGGCTTAGCTCTTTAATTTAGCTAAAGCCACAACAGCAAAATAATAATAGTAATAATAACAAGTCAGATGTCACATGACTTATATATAGCTTGCACTTACAAATATGTAAAATTAAGAGCGTGCTAATAACTCTAAACAAGCTTTTTTTTTTATTTATGATAAATGCTACTACAAGAGAAGGCATTCAAATCATTATTATCTTGGATTGTCCCCATCCCCAGACCGGTTTCGACCTATGGGTCTCTTCAGTGAGGAGTTGGGACATTAGATCTAAAAAACCAACTCAAGCAAAGCATTTATCTAAAAGATAATTGTTAGAAGAAGATCTGAAACTTTTAGACATCTACATGTCTTTAAAGTCAGCTCTCCAACTGAAAAAATCATATGGGCCTGAACTTAATTCAGATACTCCATATATTAGTAGGCTTAGCTCTTTAATTTAGCTAAAGCCACAACAGCAAAATAATAATAGTAATAATAACAAGTCAGATGTCACATGACTTATATATAGCTTGCACTTACAAATATGTTATTTATGATAAATGCTACTACAAGAGAAGGGATTCAAATCATTATTATCTTGGATTGTCCCCATCCCCAGACCGGTTTCGACCTATGGGTCTCTTCAGTGAGGAGTTGGGACATTAGATCTAAAAAACCAACTCAAGCAAAGCATTTATCTAAAAGATAATTGTTAGAAGAAGATCTGAAACTTTTAGACATCTACATGTCTTTAAAGTCAGCTCTCCAACTGAAAAAATCATATGGGCCTGAACTTAATTCAGATACTCCATATATTAGTAGGCTTAGCTCTTTAATTTAGCTAAAGCCACAACAGCAAAATAATAATAGTAATAATAACAAGTCAGATGTCACATGACTTATATATAGCTTGCACTTACAAATATGTAAAATTAAGAGCGTGCTAATAACTCTAAACAAGCTTTTTTTTTTTATTTATGATAAATGCTACTACAAGAGAAGGCATTCAAATCATTTTTATCTTGGATTGTCCCCATCCCCAGACCGGTTTCGACCTATGGTTCTCTTCAGTGAGGAGTTGGGACATTAGATCTAAAAAACCAACTCAAGCAAAGCATTTATCTAAAAGATAATTGTTAGAAGAAGATCTGAAACTTTTAGACATCTACATGTCTTTAAAGTCAGCTCTCCAACTGAAAAAATCATATGGGCCTGAACTTAATTCAGATACTCCATATATTAGTAGGCTTAGCTCTTTAATTTAGCTAAAGCCACAACAGCAAAATAATAATAGTAATAATAACAAGTCAGATGTCACATGACTTATATATAGCTTGCACTTACAAATATGTAAAATTAAGAGCGTGCTAATAACTCTAAACAAGCTTTTTTTTATTTATGATAAATGCTACTACAAGAGAAGGCATTCAAATCATTATTATCTTGGATTGTCCCCATCCCCAGACCGGTTTCGACCTATGGGTCTCTTCAGTGAGGAGTTGGGACATTAGATCTAAAAAACCAACTCAAGCAAAGCATTTATCTAAAAGATAATTGTTAGAAGAAGATCTGAAACTTTTAGACATCTACATGTCTTTAAAGTCAGCTCTCCAACTGAAAAAATCATATGGGCCTGAACTTAATTCAGATACTCCATATATTAGTAGGCTTAGCTCTTTAATTTAGCTAAAGCCACAACAGCAAAATAATAATAGTAATAATAACAAGTCAGATGTCACATGACTTATATATAGCTTGCACTTACAAATATGTAGTTAGTTTTTTAGATCTAATGTCCCAACTCCTCACTGAAGAGACCCATAGGTCGAAACCGGTCTGGGGATGGGGACAATCCAAGATAATAATGATTTGAATGCCTTCTCTTGTAGTAGCATTTATCATAAAAAAAAAAAAAAAGCTTGTTTAGAGTTATTAGCACGCTCTTAATTTTACATATTTGTAAGTGCAAGCTATATATAAGTCACGTGACATCTGACTTGTTATTATTACTATTATTATTTTGCTGTTGTGGCTTTAGCTAAATTAAAGAGCTAAGCCTACTAATATATGGAGTATCTGAATTAAGTTCAGGCCCATATGATTTTTTCAGTTGGAGAGCTGACTTTAAAGACATGTAGATGTCTAAAAGTTTCAGATCTTCTTCTAACAATTATCTTTTAGATAAATGCTTTGCTTGAGTTGGTTTTTTAGATCTAATGTCCCAACTCCTCACTGAAGAGACCCATAGGTCGAAACCGGTCTGGGGATGGGGACAATCCAAGATAATAATGATTTGAATGCCTTCTCTTGTAGTAGCATTTATCATAAAAAAAAAAAAAAAAAAGCTTGTTTAGAGTTATTAGCACGCTCTTAATTTTACATATTTGTAAGTGCAAGCTATATATAAGTCACGTGACATCTGACTTGTTATTATTACTATTATTATTTTGCTGCTGTGGCTTTAGCTAAATTAAAGAGCTAAGCCTACTAATATATGGAGTATCTGAATTAAGTTCAGGCCCATATGATTTTTTCAGTTGGAGAGCTGACTTTAAAGACATGTAGATGTCTAAAAGTTTCAGATCTTCTTCTAACAATTATCTTTTAGATAAATGCTTTGCTTGAGTTGGTTTTTTAGATCTAATGTCCCAACTCCTCACTGAAGAGACCCATAGGTCGAAACCGGTCTGGGGATGGGGACAATCCAAGATAATAATGATTTGAATGCCTTCTCTTGTAGTAGCATTTATCATAAAAAAAAAAAAAAAAGCTTGTTTAGAGTTATTAGCACGCTCTTAATTTTACATATTTGTAAGTGCAAGCTATATATAAGTCACGTGACATCTGACTTGTTATTATTACTATTATTATTTTGCTGCTGTGGCTTTAGCTAAATTAAAGAGCTAAGCCTACTAATATATGGAGTATCTGAATTAAGTTCAGGCCCATATGATTTTTTCAGTTGGAGAGCTGACTTTAAAGACATGTAGATGTCTAAAAGTTTCAGATCTTCTTCTAACAATTATCTTTTAGATAAATGCTTTGCTTGAGTTGGTTTTTTAGATCTAATGTCCCAACTCCTCACTGAAGAGACCCATAGGTCGAAACCGGTCTGGGGATGGGGACAATCCAAGATAATAATGATTTGAATGCCTTCTCTTGTAGTAGCATTTATCATAAAAAAAAAAAAAAAAGCTTGTTTAGAGTTATTAGCACGCTCTTAATTTTACATATTTGTAAGTGCAAGCTATATATAAGTCATGTGACATCTGACTTGTTATTATTACTATTATTATTTTGCTGTTGTGGCTTTAGCTAAATTAAAGAGCTAAGCCTACTAATATATGGAGTATCTGAATTAAGTTCAGGCCCATATGATTTTTTCAGTTGGAGAGCTGACTTTAAAGACATGTAGATGTCTAAAAGTTTCAGATCTTCTTCTAACAATTATCTTTTAGATAAATGCTTTGCTTGAGTTGGTTTTTTAGATCTAATGTCCCAACTCCTCACTGAAGAGACCCATAGGTCGAAACCGGTCTGGGGATGGGGACAATCCAAGATAATAATGATTTGAATGCCTTCTCTTGTAGTAGCATTTATCATAAATAAAAAAAAAAAAAAAAGCTTGTTTAGAGTTATTAGCACGCTCTTAATTTTACATATTTGTAAGTGCAAGCTATATATAAGTCATGTGACATCTGACTTGTTATTATTACTATTATTATTTTGCTGTTGTGGCTTTAGCTAAATTAAAGAGCTAAGCCTACTAATATATGGAGTATCTGAATTAAGTTCAGGCCCATATGATTTTTTCAGTTGGAGAGCTGACTTTAAAGACATGTAGATGTCTAAAAGTTTCAGATCTTCTTCTAACAATTATCTTTTAGATAAATGCTTTGCTTGAGTTGGTTTTTTAGATCTAATGTCCCAACTCCTCACTGAAGAGACCCATAGGTCGAAACCGGTCTGGGGATGGGGACAATCCAAGATAATAATGATTTGAATGCCTTCTCTTGTAGTAGCATTTATCATAAATAAAAAAAAAAAGCTTGTTTAGAGTTATTAGCACGCTCTTAATTTTACATATTTGTAAGTGCAAGCTATATATAAGTCATGTGACATCTGACTTGTTATTATTACTATTATTATTTTGCTGTTGTGGCTTTAGCTAAATTAAAGAGCTAAGCCTACTAATATATGGAGTATCTGAATTAAGTTCAGGCCCATATGATTTTTTCAGTTGGAGAGCTGACTTTAAAGACATGTAGATGTCTAAAAGTTTCAGATCTTCTTCTAACAATTATCTTTTAGATAAATGCTTTGCTTGAGTTGGTTTTTTAGATCTAATGTCCCAACTCCTCACTGAAGAGACCCATAGGTCGAAACCGGTCTGGGGATGGGGACAATCCAAGATAAAAATGATTTGAATGCCTTCTCTTGTAGTAGCATTTATCATAAATAAAAAAAAAAAAGCTTGTTTAGAGTTATTAGCACGCTCTTAATTTTACATATTTGTAAGTGCAAGCTATATATAAGTCATGTGACATCTGACTTGTTATTATTACTATTATTATTTTGCTGTTGTGGCTTTAGCTAAATTAAAGAGCTAAGCCTACTAATATATGGAGTATCTGAATTAAGTTCAGGCCCATATGATTTTTTCAGTTGGAGAGCTGACTTTAAAGACATGTAGATGTCTAAAAGTTTCAGATCTTCTTCTAACAATTATCTTTTAGATAAATGCTTTGCTTGAGTTGGTTTTTTAGATCTAATGTCCCAACTCCTCACTGAAGAGACCCATAGGTCGAAACCGGTCTGGGGATGGGGACAATCCAAGATAATAATGATTTGAATGCCTTCTCTTGTAGTAGCATTTATCATAAATAAAAAAAAAAGCTTGTTTAGAGTTATTAGCACGCTCTTAATTTTACATATTTGTAAGTGCAAGCTATATATAAGTCATGTGACATCTGACTTGTTATTATTACTATTATTATTTTGCTGTTGTGGCTTTAGCTAAATTAAAGAGCTAAGCCTACTAATATATGGAGTATCTGAATTAAGTTCAGGCCCATATGATTTTTTCAGTTGGAGAGCTGACTTTAAAGACATGTAGATGTCTAAAAGTTTCAGATCTTCTTCTAACAATTATCTTTTAGATAAATGCTTTGCTTGAGTTGGTTTTTTAGATCTAATGTCCCAACTCCTCACTGAAGAGACCCATAGGTCGAAACCGGTCTGGGGATGGGGACAATCCAAGATAATAATGATTTGAATGCCTTCTCTTGTAGTAGCATTTATCATAAATAAAAAAAAAAAAAAGCTTGTTTAGAGTTATTAGCACGCTCTTAATTTTACATATTTGTAAGTGCAAGCTATATATAAGTCATGTGACATCTGACTTGTTATTATTACTATTATTATTTTGCTGTTGTGGCTTTAGCTAAATTAAAGAGCTAAGCCTACTAATATATGGAGTATCTGAATTAAGTTCAGGCCCATATGATTTTTTCAGTTGGAGAGCTGACTTTAAAGACATGTAGATGTCTAAAAGTTTCAGATCTTCTTCTAACAATTATCTTTTAGATAAATGCTTTGCTTGAGTTGGTTTTTTAGATCTAATGTCCCAACTCCTCACTGAAGAGACCCATAGGTCGAAACCGGTCTGGGGATGGGGACAATCCAAGATAATAATGATTTGAATGCCTTCTCTTGTAGTAGCATTTATCATAAATAAAAAAAAAAAAGCTTGTTTAGAGTTATTAGCACGCTCTTAATTTTACATATTTGTAAGTGCAAGCTATATATAAGTCATGTGACATCTGACTTGTTATTATTACTATTATTATTTTGCTGTTGTGGCTTTAGCTAAATTAAAGAGCTAAGCCTACTAATATATGGAGTATCTGAATTAAGTTCAGGCCCATATGATTTTTTCAGTTGGAGAGCTGACTTTAAAGACATGTAGATGTCTAAAAGTTTCAGATCTTCTTCTAACAATTATCTTTTAGATAAATGCTTTGCTTGAGTTGGTTTTTTAGATCTAATGTCCCAACTCCTCACTGAAGAGACCCATAGGTCTAAACCGGTCTGGGGATGGGGACAATCCAAGATAATAATGATTTGAATGCCTTCTCTTGTAGTAGCATTTATCATAAATAAAAAAAAAAGCTTGTTTAGAGTTATTAGCACGCTCTTAATTTTATATATATATATACAGACTGATATCTAAGGGTTAAGGATTTACATTATATTTACTTAAGAGAAGAAATGCATGCAATAAGATCTTTAAAAAAATAGTTTTTACTAATTATTTTTATTGGATTTGGACTGTTATGTATTTCAGTAATATTTTAGCTTAATTACATGTTTTTAGCTAGATAACAATTTTCATAACAATTCAAATCAAAAGAAAAACAGATTACTAAAGATATGAAAAATAATTTCAGTACTAAAAATGATTTTCATGACAACACTGGAATCAGTGATGGGAACTGATATTTCACAGCTGAGACCAAACCATTACACTATATCAAATACATACTTATAAAATTTGACTGAAAATGTAATTATCTACTATACAAATGTTTTCAAATAGAATACAGAATTATTATAATTATTAAGAGGCAATGTTTTTTAAATGAGTTTATTTTAAAATTTATTATTAATAGTAATGTGTTATTTTTTTCTATACATTAGACTATTTATGATTTTGGAATCTAAGCATTTAGAATATATAAACGGTTTATTTTAAAGAATTATCATGAGATTAAGTAAAAAATAATCCGTTTATATTTAAATAAAAGATATTTACAATCAAAATGTGTTTTTAATAATAGAATGATTCAGAAAACTAAACATTTTCATTTACATATACATTTTCTTAATTATCATCGTGATATGGTACTTCATTAATAAAGTACATTTCTACTCAGTGTAATTTGATTTGAAAATATAAGTAAAATATCGGGGACATTAGACATAAATCAGGATGCAAGTCAACAAATAATAATGCCTGGAAAATGTGAAATTAATGGAATGCATGAAAATAAACTTTATAAGTGAAATTTAATGTTGGCTTAAGAGTTCTGAAAAGGATATTTATAATTATGAAGGAAACTGTACATAATTGAATGCAATTTGATGCTGCTTAGTTTACATAGTTCATAATACTTAGATTTAGATATTATTACAATAGTAGTGGGTTTACACATTATATCATTAATACCATATCTTGAGTCATTTCAGTGATACTTTCAATAGTTTTGTGTGTGTATATAATATGACATCTTTTATCCGTGAAAACATTAGAATTAACATTATTCATCTTTACGGGAAAGATTGGTTTACAGAATGGAGGTGTTTTGAAAGAATGTATGTGAAGAAAATTAAAGCCCTTTATGATCTTAAATTTTTACTCAACTGTAAAAGAAATGGACTTTATCCTAGCTGTTGTAAAATTTCCTTCCATACACATACAAAGAAAATTGACGCAGTTTTGAATAAGGCAAGTTGTGATATTTTAACTTCCTTTATTAGAAATACAAGAAAAAAGTTAGACTTTTTAGATAAAAAATTGTTACAACTCCGCCTTTTATTAAGTAATACTTTTCTTCCAACATTATGGTCAATTTGTGATAAAATCGTTTATTTTAGAGTAACTAAAGAAGGTGATTTTAAATTTCGAAGGCAAATGAATAAATTTAACAAACTACTTACAAAGAAACAGGAAATGCTATCTTTGTCTTTGTCTGAACGAGGAAGTGCGCACACTGTAAAGAATTTATCTGATAGAAAATTATCAGACTTTGAACTAAAAGTTTTAAATAAAGGTTTTAATTTTGCAATAACACCAATAAAATTACCTTTTGAGGATATTATTTGCAGAGTGGAAAGTAGTCTATCAAAAATACCTTGCGGGGATGCAGATATAGTGAGGGGAAAAATATACAATATTTTAAATAAGGCAAAACCACCTAAAACTAATTTATCAATTAATGAAAGAAGAGCTTTGTTTGCTTTAAAAAATGACAAATCTATTACTATTCTTCCAGCAGATAAGGGTAATACTACAGTAATTTTAAATAAGGCTGATTATTTTAAAAAAATACATGATTTATTAAATGATAATATTTATAAAAAAATTTATAGAGATCCTATGACTTATCTTGAAAAGAAAATGAAAGCATTAATTTATTCTACTGATCTAGATTTAGAAACAAAGATACAACTTACTCCGAGGGAAAAATCTTCTTTTTATCCAAAATTATATGGTTTACCAAAAGTTCACAAGCCAGATATTCCATTGAGACCGATTGTAAGTGCAGTTGGTTCACCTACATAGACACTAGCTCGTTTTTTGACTTCTTTTCTACAGCCACATTTAACAACGATGTCATCTTATGTTAAAGATGCTAATCATTTTCTTGAGATTATCCGGGATATTAAATTGACTAAGAATGATATTTTGGTAAGTTTTGACATTGTTTCACTTTTTACTAGTGTACCTGTAAATGAAGCGATTCAAGTTTTAAAAAATATTCAGTTGCCTAATTTTGCTGTGGTTTTGATTGAACACTTCTTATCGAATACATTTTTTGTTTTTGATGGGCAGATGTATAAACAAACATCAGGTCTAGCTATGGGTTCACCAATTTCTCCAGCATTAGCTTCTATTTTTATGGAGGATTTAGAAAATAAAATTTTGACTTTAGCAGTTAAAAAACCATCTGTATGGCTGAGGTATGTTGATGATACCTTTGTTATTTGGCCTCATGGTAAGCATGCTCTTGATGACTTTTTTAATTTTTTAAACTCTTTTCACAACAATATTAAATTTACCATGGAAATAGAAAATAATAATCAATTACCTTTTTTAGATGTTTTGATTGAAAGAAGGGAAAATGTTTCTTTATCCCATGAAATATATAAAAAACCAACACACACTGGAAGATATCTGCATTTTTCCTCTCATCACCATCCTGCACAACTATTTTCAGTGGCAAAGACATTATTGGATAGAACAAAGAGACTTTCTGATGATAGCCATTTTCACCGGGACCTTTTTGCTACTAATAAAATGCTTCTTCATAATGGTTTTAATTACAAAATTATTAATAGGGCTTATACATATCAAAAGAAAAAAGATTTTGATATATCAAAAATTAAGACAATTTTGCCATATATTAAAGGAGTAACTGATAGAATTGGTAACATTTTAAAGAATAATAATATTCACACAATTTACACTACTTATAAAAAAATTAGTGAAATATTTCCTCTTCCTAAAGATAAAATTGCTTTGGAGTGTCATGGTGTGTATAAAATTACATGTAGGGTCTGTCCACATACATATATAGGACAGACTAATTGTAGAATAAATATTAGAAAGGAAGAACACATTCTGGCAGTGAGAGAAAAATCCAATTCATCAGCTATTTATTCTCATATTAAATTAACAAATCATGATATCAATTTTGAAAAAAACAAATATTTTAGCAAAAATTGAACAATATGACCAGAGATTGCTAAGAGAAGCTATAGAGATTTTTAAAAGTCCCAATAGCATAAATGAAAGGTGTGAGTTAAAGAAGATTAACAACATTTGGAAGAAACTATTGGAAGAGAAAATAAATTTTAAAACTTCTCAACCAATAGAATTTAAATATGAGGAGAAAGAAAATGATAAAAATGATTTTAAATCTCACATGCATTCTTATGATTTGAAAAAGAGGACACTCTGAGGAAGGTACTTGATATTGTACTGAAATGTCAGCATTTAGCTTTTTCACTACACGGAATATCCCGCAAATAGTAATAATAATATGACATATATATATATGAGCATTTCTGAGCGTGGCCACATAAAAATTGCTTTCAGCATCCATGTTTAAGAGCATACAAAAGATAATTCATTCTAAAAGAAGATTAGTAAATGGAGAATTCTGAAAATGATCTTGATTGCTTTTATGGCTATGCATGATATTAAGAATTTTGTTGATATTTTCTATGACATCATGTTTACCTTTAATAGTACAATAGTGATTAAATTCCAAAGGAAAGATCTGATAATAGCTTTGAAGCATCAATAAATTCAGTTAACCCTTTTCTGTATAAAATATTTGTAAAATTAATGAAATATGAGTAAAAATTCTCAGGCACCAAAATAGACATAATACGGATAAGGATTGTTTCCATGATGTTCTCTCTAAAAATTTCTCTGCAAGAATATTATACCCCTGTACATCACATACACCCATATATGATTAACTATTCCTTTTGTTTAATTTTAAACTCCAAATCAGGACTTATCTTATTATTATAAATTTCCAATCAATTTCATGGCATTGTTTAGTACAATTTTTTATATCAAACAAAATATAAAATGAAATGAAAACTTATTTAAAACACAATTAATTAAACATTTGATGGGATAGAAGTTTAAAATTAAATAATTGGTGCAGTTTAGCTTCTAGTTAATATTGTACAAATGTGAAACTTCACTTGGTTCCAAAAAGTGCTGAAGTGGATATTAGCTTAACTTTTTATTTCTAGTTTTCTAATTTTTTTTAAAAAAAAAAATAATGATAAAAATAGAAGTTAATTAGTTAACAAATAGTACAGGATAATATTATAATAATTATTGGGTATTTATAGGATTAAATGTAAATATTTCAATAATTATATATTTCAATAGTAACATGTAGTAACTAGTTTAATGAGAGATGTAAAATAGTTAGTTTACTTGAAGGAAATGTCAAAAATAGTTGTGAATTGATAAATAATATTAAATATATTTTAATATAACTATTGTTTAATTCATTTTTTAGTGTTTAAATTGTAATAAACAGATATTGGAAATAAATAATATTAAAATTAGTTAAAAATCTGTAAATTTTATTTAAAACAGTGTAATAAAGTTTAAAAGGTTTAATTTAGACTGGCCATTAAATTATAAAGTTATTTTGAATTTAATGTTCAATAATATTTTATTTTTGTAGTTTTAAAATAAGTTATAATTAGCTAGTAAGGTTCAAGATAATTAGGTCATTCATGTGTAGGAATGTTTGTGCATGTATGGAAAGACACATGCCTATAGAGTTAAATAATAATTTAATTGTAATGTTGATTCAAATCAAATGAATGAATGAAATTTAAAACTAATTGTTTAAACATTTTGATAAATAAAACTAATTCTAATTCTTATATTTGTTTCATTTAATATAGTGTTTTAAAGTATTGCATAAAATAATTGATAATTAACTATTGTTTAGAAACTGTTAATGACCACATTGTTTTCAGATGGTTAGATCAATTTATGTCAGCAATGAATTTCAGCTGATCTGTCAGAAGGGTTAGATATTAAACTTGATTGGTTTTAAAAAGGGGTTGATGAGGGCAGAGTAAGGAAATTGTCAGATATAAATAGGTGTTGGAGAGTTTGGTGTGTGTTATTGTGTGGCTAATTATAAATTTCTCTTTAAAATAAAAAAAAAGTTGTAATTATTTTTAAAGTTATTATTTTGTTAAAAAAATAAAGTATGTTTAAATAAAATATTTTAAATTGTTCTACAAGTATGAAAAACTGCTAAGCTAACAGGTAATATTTTCTGATATCAACTTTCAGTCTGAATTTGAAACCATAGTAACAAAATGTTTATAAAAAGTTATATATCTCTTATCTTATATATGTACTGCATGTGTTTTATCTATTGGAAACCTAAATTAAAATTGAAATTATTAATATTTACATGGCTACATTACTTTCTTGTACTGAATTATTTTAGCTGGACGATACTCATTATTTATTTAATTAAATAAAACATAATCCAAAAGAACTGAAAGACATTATAGTGAACTATATTATAGTTTTAAAATGCGTCAATCTCCTTGTATAACAATTTATTTAAAGCTGTCATTAGGTCTGACTTTTATTCCTGATACTTGATATTGACTTTAAAATATTTTCATGTTTTTAATAATGCTTATTTCTAAAATAAATTTAGAAGAAAGAAATGTACTGTGCTAAACTCAGGAAGAATAAATTGTATCTGCACAGCGTTAGTATAATTTTATTGATTTTGCCTAGTGTTCAACTGCAAGATATTGAATACAAGATATTAATTATCTTATTCCAAAAATGGTTGGACAAAAATATTATAGAATGTCATTAATTAAGGAAGAATTTTTAAATAATAGTGTATCTTAAACATTTGTTGTTTATATCTTGACCTGAAATGAAAGTGGTTTATTTTAGCTAATTGAAAAACAGATGAAAATATGAACTTTAAAAAAAATAAATAAGTTCTGTCTTATGCTAAGCAATGGGAAGTGAAAGTTATTTGGAAATAAAAATTTCAAAATGCTATATGAGAAATAATTTAAAAGTTATTTATTTATAAAAAAAGAAGAAATGCATTCTTTTAAAAGAAACACAGAATTAAAAATCAGAAAGCAATATTATTATGAATTTAAACTCGGGATGCTATAAAATATTATCAGCTGAAGAATTTGTTTTTTTTTTTAATGCTGGCCTATCTTATTATTTTAATGTTTTATTATTTAGTATATCTTTAAAGGAAGGAATTAATATGTCTTGGAAGAACTATTTAAAACATGTTTCATTTTTATTAACATTCATTTCCATGCTTAGGAATATTTTGACTAGGAGCTTCAAATACCGTCAAATAAATTATTTTTTGGTAAATTATCTACATATCTGGAATGGAAAGGGAGCTGAAACCAGGAACTTGAGTTACTGTATTATTTTTTTTATTATTATTATTGTCTGTATTTTATTGGTTTTTTTTAAAAAAATAAGAAAATCAGAAAAAATATTTATGCTATATAAGTTGTTTTAAAATATGTATAACATTATTGGCATAAATATAACAGGTAAACTAATGTAACAATTTTAATTTTAATGGGTTATGGAATAAGAAGATTGATATTCTGCTATTCACAGGGAGATTATATGCTATTATATATATTAAGCGTATTACAAATTAAGTTTATTTGATAATTTCATTCATAGAGATTTAAATATCACAGTCTTATCTTACTATATGTGGGATGTGTCACTCAGTTTTATTTTAAACCAGCCAAAAAGTTTGTCAGAGTTTTCATTCATTTGTTTTATGAATGCTATATTAATAATAACTGCAAATATTTTTTTATATGCATTGAGAATTAATATTCTCACATTTAACTTGCAATCTTTTAAAAGTCCACACTAGTCACTATATTTAGTATTAAATATTTTATTATGTGTGCATTGTGCCTTGCCTAGAATTTTATATGCATTCATTTTTTTTAAAGTATTTCTTATAGTAGTCATTTTGACACAGTTTTGCTTTGTTGGTTTTTACATTGAATATACACTTTTGTATTTTAAATTTTTTAGTGATAACTTAGTTCATTCATGTGAACTCTATATCTTTGTCATTAGTTATAGTTGTTGGCCTCATAGAGTTAGGCTTAGTTAATAATTTTGAGTATGATTTATGGAGTAGACCAGGTCCTCCATCCTTATTAAATTATATTTCCATGAATTGATAGTGCTTGTGACCATAGTGGGTTATTGTATGTCTTATAGTTTTATTTTTCTAGTGATGATTATCACATTTATTAGCATTGGAATCCCATGACAGAGGATCATGCTTTCCTGGTGCATCATTCCTGTTCTTGATGCACTGTAGACAATGTCCAGACATCATGTTTTCTGCCTCAAAGTTAGGCATATTTGAAAACCACCACACTCCTATCTAGCTCTGTGGAGCATATGTGTTTTTATATTTTTGGCATATAATTCATGATGAATTAATGTTAAATTTCACCACAGTCAGTGATGTTGTATTTTATATTTAGGTTTGTTATGACAAGGTATGCTTGTTTGAGGAACTCTGTTTCTTTAGGTAGTGGTAGCTATTTTAAGGCTCATATGTATATCAATGTTTGGATTATGTTGCTATGATAGTTTTATCATGCACAAGCCAACCAACAATAATCTATGTTTATTTTAAGTATGTTAAATTATGCATATGGTATAAGAGACAATTCACACATACTAATTTGAATATGTCAGCCAGATTTTCACCACCAGATTTGTAAGTTTTTAGGTCTTTAATTTTAACACACACTCAGGGTAGTATTTTATGTGGACAAAATTTGTTAAAAGTGTATAAATGATATCTGATGAATGAGTGACCCATATATCTAAATTAATTTAAGGTCAGCTAAAAGATTTGCTTAATCATATCACTAGCTATAATATTAGTGCTGTCAGTATAACTGGTGATAATATTTTAAATATAGGCTAAATATGCTTATTCCAACTTAGCATTTGTTAAATTCAGGATTATAATTTTAAGCTTCTTATGTGTTATTCTGATTGTTAGATAACACCACCATATTGTTAATATGCTAATAATTATAATAAAGAAATAGAATTGTTAATTATTAGACTCAGTTTATTTTTAATTTAAGTTTTAAAAGGCTTGAAATCTCTGATTGTTTAAAAAGAGATTAGAATTTGGTATTAAATAACCTTTGCTTGCTATTATAGGTACTCTTTATTTAGTAATTTGTTTATTAAAACAACCCATTTAAAAGAGTCATTGAAGCTAAATAAATTGTTCATATTATTTTTATTTTGCTTTTGTAAGCCAAAAATAAAATTTTAAACAAAAATCAAAATATTTTTTAAATAAAAGTTTCCAGCGCCATGTTGGCAATGCTTGTGATAAAATTGATTGTAAATATTTTCTTTTAATTGTTTTAAATAATAAACCTTGTTCTTATTATTTTAAAAGTTTTTTTTTTTCTGTTTGCTTTACTTTATATGAAAATATTATTGCCTTGAGTCTCACAATTCATAAAAATGTTCAATTCAGAAGTTCACAAACATATGATAAAGTTTATAAAATATATTTGATACTGGTTTGAAGTATAAAATCATGCCAATTAAGTGATTCTCAGATTGAATCAAAGTAACAGATAATTAGATTATATCAGATACTTAATTAAATGCACATTTATAATTGATTTTGAATTATCATTATATCTTCTTAGACTAAAAATATTCAATATAAAAATGTAAAAAATTAATGCCTCAGAATAGTATTTATTATTATTTTAAAAGCTGCACATTATCTGACATTAGCTTCACATTCTTTATCATCATCTTATAGTTAAGAATTGTAATTCATCTACATTTGAGGTCTTTAGCAGGTTGTCTGAGAGTATGGGGAGAGGCATAAAAAGTACCCTTGCCCTTTTTCTTGCTTGAGTGATATCTTGGGTAATAGGCCATTATTAGTCTAAATTTAGATTGGTTTATTAAAATTATTAAATTAATATTTGATTTGTTTATTGTTCCATGTTTGAATCACAAAGTAGTTATTTTATGGTTGGCCAAGATATCACTCAATTGTTTAGTCATCTTAGCAATTATTTAATAGATAACTTAATATGATTTTTTTATTTTGCACAATTGTTTTAGTTTTTAAAACCCCTGAGATTGTTTGCTCTTGTTGCCTTATTAGTTTTACATTTAATGTGATAGTCCTCCCAATCAAAGTATCATTTATTCTTATTCAGAGAGGGTGATTTGATGATAGGCTGATTTCAATAACTATTAGCTAATGATTTTAAAATTTATCTTTGTATTGCTTACTGGTCAATCATTAACATGCCATGATAGTTATAATTGTCTTAGTATTGGATTTGATCTCTATCTGATTATACATCTCTGGATCATCATCTCTTTCTTTAAATTTATTGTAACCCCACTGAGCCGAATCGTCAAGAGTCTCTTCTTCACTACTCTCTATTCACTTTCTTCATCTTCTCTCTCTTCATTATCATCTCTCATCTCTCTCTTCTACTACTATTCATCATCTCTTATCTCTCTTCATTTCTCACTCTCTCTCATAATTATCATTATTTCTTCTCCCATTTCTGTTCCTTTCTCACCCTCATTATTTCTCTCTTTTCTCTTCTCTACTTCTTCATCATCACCTTCTCATCATCATCATTTCTTTTTCTTCATCTCTCTGATTTCTCATACTATATTCTCTCTCTCTCTTCCATCCATTTCTTTCTTTTCTTTTTACACCCCTTGTTTTTCAATTTTTAAAAGGTTATTATATATATATATATATATATATATATATATATTATATATATATATATATATATATATATATATTGTCAAAATCAATAAGATCGAATACATATCTTTATAAAATGACTTATGTTGTAAATTATTCCAAATATATTTTAAATAAATATTATTATTTTTATTATCACTACTCTTATAAAGGGATGTATTAAAACTTTTTACTATATTTAGCCTATTTTCAACTGTTTTCAGTTGATCACGTTTTCTAATCCAATAACCTCTCTTACCATTAATAGCTTTATAATAATTCAAACTCTTTTTTAATAATATATGTATAGTAATATTTTTATTTTTTTGGGATTAATATTATAGGAAACTAATCTCTTTTCACAACTATTAAATAGCTTTAGGTACTTATCCTAAATAAATATCTCAAATCTGTTTTTCTCCAGCTAAACATAACATTTTTCAAAATTACTAGTCTTATCCATCTACTTTTTATCATTTCTAATAATATTTTTATTACCATTATTCAATATATTATTTTTGACATAAATACTACTGCAGTGACTAGTCTCTATAAATTCCTCAAGTTTAACTTCTATATTTATTTTTTCTTTATTATCTAGGGTAATAACTTTAGTACCTAAACTTGTTTTAGTTTTCCCAAACTCATCTTCCACATTATTAGTCTGAGGTTCTTTAGTTTCATTAGTAATTTTTTTTTGCAATTTATTCAGTTTATCCTGAAGTTTTTTTTTTTTTTTTGTTTCAGCTTTTAATTCATCAAATAGCACATCCCGTTTTCCTTTCTTTTAATTTAATAATTAACTCATTCTTAGATTCATCAAATTTAGCATTAGAGACATTAAATATTACATTAAATTGGTCAAATTTGTTATTAAAATCAGATTTTAATTCATAAATTTTGTTATTGGAATCATTTTTAGATTCCCTTAATTGAGTTCTCAAATCATCAATTTTATTATTGGAATAATTTTTATATTTCTTTAAATCAGTTTGTAATTCTTTTGAATCAGCTTTTATTCCAGTTAAACTATTAAAAATAATTCTCAAAATATCTTAACTGGCATTTTCAGACCCTATTTCTACATCCATTATAGTACATTAATAAAAAAACACATTATATACAGTATATTAAATTAATAAACTTATTAAATAATATTTTTACCAATGTTTTATTATCACCCAACTCCAGTCAAATGAAAATCTGCATATAAAATATCATCTTAAAGTACTGAAAATATTTAGCCACAAATATCATTTTACAAAGTGCCTATAATTCTCATATTCATTCTATAGTAACACTATAAAATTTGCTGATAGAATGCTTCATGCAATTAAAAAATTTCTAAAATTAAATCATCAAAATGTCCAGATCATTTGGAATAAAATTATTCCTTAATCAAATTGTTTTAAAATTATCTATAAAATTATAACTATTGTTGGTCCAGGTTATACAAAGAATATACATGATAGCAATAACAATCTCAGATAAATGGCTTCTAATTTAGCACACACTTTGGGATGCCAAAAGCTGTAATGCTATATATAAATCACTGATTATTATTAAGGAAATGGCCCTCACTTTAAAACTGTAATGGGATGATAAATAAGTGAATGACTATATGACCAAATAATCTATCTATCTATCTATCTATCTATCTATCTATCTATCTATCTATCTATCTATCTATCTATCTATCTATCTATCTATCTATCTATCTATCTATCTATCTATCTATCTATCTATCTATCTACCTACCTACCTACCTACCTACCTACCTACCTACCTACCCCCCTACCTACCTACCTACCTACCTACAATCTATCTATCTATCTATCTATCTATCTATCTATCTATCTATCTATCTATCTCTCTATCTATCTATCTATCTATCTATCTATCTATCTATCTATCTATCTATCTATCTATCTATCTATCTATCTATCTATCTATCTATCTATCTATCTATCTATCTATCTATCTATCTATCTATCTATCTATCTATCTATCTATCTATCTATCTATCTATCTATCTATCTATCTATCTATCTATCTATCTATCTATCTATCTATCTATCTATCTATCTATCTATCTATCTATCTATCTATCTATCTATCTATCTATCTATCTATCTATCTATCTATCTATCTATCTATCTATCTATCTATCTATCTATCTATCTATCTATCTATCTATCTATCTATCTATCTATCTATCTATCTATCTATCTATCTATCTATCTATCTATCTATCTATCTATCTATCTATCTATCTATCTATCTATCTATCTATCTATCTATCTATCTATCTATCTATCTATCTATCTATCTATCTATCTATCTATCTATCTATCTATCTATCTATCTATCTATCTATCTATCTATCTATCTATCTATCTATCTATCTATCTATCTATCTATCTATCTATCTATCTATCTATCTATCTATCTATCTATCTATCTATCTATCTATCTATCTATCTATCTATCTATCTATCTATCTATCTATCTATCTATCTATCTATCTATCTATCTATCTATCTATCTATCTATCTATCCTTTGAACAATGATAAATATGTGTAAGAGATTGTGGTCTGGGCCAACTGATGAATGCTGGTTCAGCACAAAATGTGCATTTTGGGGATCACAAATCTTTTTCTCATGTCTTTGGTCATATGTTTATGATTACATCCCTCCACAAGATATTAAAAGCAGATAAAAACAAAACCCTACCTTGCGTCAGAGTGGTGTATTGAAAATTACACTACAGAAAAATTATTTATCCAAACACTTCATAATATTGAATAATTATTATTTTTTAAATAAGTAATATTTAAATTATTATATATTTTGATTTTATTTTATACAATTTAAATTCTGTTTTTTTTTTTTTTAGAAAAATCTATACCTCTTTTTAAAAAATCACTTTTTTTTTCCGAAAGTATATGCAATAAAAATCATAAAAAGGGAAAAATTTATGAAAAATAAAACACAGATGGAAAGTATTAACATTTGTTTTATATGTTTTGTAAAAGTTTAAATATTATACACACACATATATATATATATACATTTTTTAAAAGTAATTGGCATATTAAATGGAAAAATAACTAAAGTGAAAGAAGTTAAAATAAATTATACGGTTAAAATATTTTAAAAGAATTTTTAATAAGGTAAAATAAATGTTGTAGACAAAGACAAAAATATTTTTTTGTAAATAAATTTTCACTGCGAGAATTCGCAAGTAGAATTAATTTGAATTAATTTGTGGTATTCTTTTATGAAATCTTAAGAAATATAAAAATAAAGAGCAATCCAAATTTAATCCAAATGTGAAATAAAAATATTTTCACTGAATGCTATATTGTGCATTTAGAAAGTTGGTCATGGACCAGTAGGTAAGTTATTTGAAATGTTATTAGAGTGGACTAGTTTTTTTTTTTTTTTTACTAGTATTTTTTTTTTCTGAATGTATTTTTAATAGGTAAATGTTTTTATTCAAACAAATACTATTTCGAAATTTCTAAAGAAGCAAAATAAATAAATAGTTAAAACAGTAAATAACATAAGTTTAAAAAGATGTTAACTATTAACTAAATAAGAATAATTTAATTTCTCAATGAGTTCAGAACCCTAGTAATTATTATTACCATGTGAATTTTCATGCAGTAAACATGTATAGATTAAGCTGCTCACCAATTTATTTGTCTGATTTTTAAACAATATAAGTCATGACTATACTTATGTTCTGTCTCTTATAGTTTCTGACATAAGCAATTGATTAATTAAATCATAATATATGCGTATATTGGAGAGTCATGTGTCATAATACATTCAACTTGTATGTTCATGATTCAAGAAACTAATTTATGTCAAGTACTATTTGGACTTTTTTAAAAATAAGCTATCCAGTATTGTTCAATAAAGATATATCTATTTACTCTTGGCTAAATCGTAAACAATCATTGAAAGAGTTAAAAATTCTCAGTACTTGCCATTTGGAAAATAAATAAACAGACTATAAAACACACAATTAAGTATATATATATATTATTATTGAAAAAAGATTGAAAGCAAAACATTATAGATGACAGATATATTATTGAAATAATAAAAAGGCTCATAGTGAAGATAGATCAGATGCATTATAATAAATGGATAAATGGATTTCTAAATTATAAAAAAAACAAAACAAATACTATGTATCAAATGTAAAGAAGAGAGTTTATGGATCAGAGATATTAAAATAAATATAAAAATCAATCTGAAATGAATTAGAAATTGTATTGATTTACTATAAGGCAGAGATTTTTCTAGATTATTATCATTTTAAATTTATATTTAATAATAATAATAAATAATATTTTTTGAAAACTGTAACATCTAATTGTAACATTAAATAACATTAAAATTTTAGTAGTAACAATGCATCTCATTTCAAATAACTTTAAAATAAAATTAAAATATTTATACAAAATGTACACTGATTATAACTCATGGATTGTTAAATATTAAATCAAATATAATTTTATTAAAAACAATAAGTAATTAATTTGTGTGTTCATTCATATGGTTTAATACATATGGGCACATATTAGATAAACACACTTATATGTATATGTTATTTTTAGATAAAACATTATTTACATAGACAATTCCAGGAGTAAAGCCTTCTTACTACTACTCAAAAGTAAAACAGTGAAGAAGAAATATGTAATGGTTTTGGCAGTATTTCTTTAATTAAAAGTACCTAGATTAACAATGATTGATGAATAACAGGATGTATTTATAAATTGACTTAAATATATCTATATATTTCGAACATGAAAAATATTTTCAAGATATATATGATGTAGATTCAAAACCTAGATTAAATTAAAGAGATGGATAATCCAGTTTACTATGAAGAATTATATGTTGTACATGCACACATGTCTTTGTAACATTATATATATATATATATATATATATATATATATATATATATATATATATATATATATATATATATATATATATCGTGTTAAAATGAAGGTGCCTTGACAACAGTTTTAAATTGTTAATTGCAATTGATATTGGCATTGTCTAAGAGTTGACTGGTTTTTAATGATATATATAAACTTACATAAATTTGCTAGTACAAGAAAGATTTTATTCATGCAGCTTATTAAATTCTCTAATTCTAAATTACTTTTCAAAGACCACTAAAATATAGTGTATTTGACAAACATTTCCTTTTAATTCCTTGGTACTAGGATAAAACCAATTATTCGAACAATTTTCTTAAAAAAAAGCTTTTAAACGGGCTTTTGAAGATGCAGGTGACAATTTTTGACAGAAATGCAATTTATATTTTAGAAAATAATTCTTCACTAAATATAAATCTTAAAGAAAGTATTTTGTCACTGGAATTCTTTCCTAATTAAATGACACTAAAGAAGAATGTTCTACAATAACTCCTATATCATTAATTGTGTGTATATATATATATATATTAGTAAACTCAATAGAATTAGGAGTAATAAATGTAACAGACATACTTTACATTTTTTTAGTGCTAAACTAAAAATTTAACGTCTTTTGAATGTTACCATATTTTTTCTACTGTAGCCTGCACTCTAACTATAGTTTTTTTTTTAATTGATAGATATTTTATGTATTATTTTATGGAGGATTGACATAATGAAAGCTATTTACTGTCAATATAGGCATAATAATCCTTTTGAGAGGCAGAGTTTATTCATGAAATGCATGCATAATGAGAGAGATAAGAAAAGCAGGACACTGGCACTAAAAATGATGAATTGATTCTTCAGACCTTTCAAAGGGTGGGAAAAGAAGATCAATATTAGCATGTATCTTTCTTTGTAATAAAACAATGACTAGTAAGTACAGTTTCTAAATTAATTTTCATAAGAAAATCAAGATAGTTTGTTTCTAGATGCCAAAAATTTGAATTTTGAAATTATCTGTTTATTAGTGTCATTAAATAAAGACATTGGCGTTTGAGGTTGATTAATATTTTGAATTATGTTATAAGGTACTTTCTTAGAGAATGTGTGACAATTAAAATCAGTATGTGCAGAAATTTATTGGGTTGAGGTGTATCAATAGAAGTGACTGTAATAAATTTCAAACCATCAAGATAAGCAGAGACAAATTTAAAAGCAGTATTAAATGATCTCTGAGAATAAAATGTAAACATTGTGTGAAGGGAAAGGTCATTGTCTTTGGCATACTTTTGTAAAACTCCAATACTAATTGCAATGGCTTTTTATTTCAATTCAATATGGACTAAAGCAAATTCACCTTTTTTTAAAAAAAACATTAATATAATTAATTAATAATCGGCATCAAAATGTTAGTAAGAAAGATTTTTGTTTGAAAGTAAAAGTATGCTTTGAACAGGTTTTAAAAGACAAATATTTTTTAATCATTTGTAAAAAAGAAATTTTGTTTATTAAAACAGAAATAAAATATAATTAATTAAAGGTTTGATTAAAGAAGAGATAACATATTTTTGATAGTAGACAACTTGAAATTAGAACACATTTTTTTAAAAAAAAAACGTTTTTGAAAAACAAAAATGAAGAAATTATAAAAAGGATTTGGATAATTTATTTTAATCAGAACATGCTTCTCTAGCAAGGCAAATACAGACATTAGAACAGGGGAAAACATAATAGAATAATAATTATATGCAACCTTATGAAGGGAAGTTATCTCCAGAAAGCTATATTTACAATAGTTGGATAATAATACTTTCAGCATTATCAAATTATGAAATTATGAACCAAACTATTGGTTCAGGTTTCTTTGATGAGTTGCTAGTTTTTTTTCTATATTGGTGATCTCCTCTGACTTATTACATAGCATTATAAAAGAACTATGTTTACAAAGTCCAGCATTACTATGGAAGAAAATAGAAATTATTGCTTATAGTCTTCAATAATTAATGCACATAGTCATCAAATATGAGTTTTTCATTAACTTGAGATTTGTTTGATAGTTATTGATATATTCCAAAATTACACAAAGTGGCAACAGTCACCCAATAAGAGGATACTGTTCAAGGGAGGAATATATTAGTACGACCAGCATAAGATGGTGATTAAAGAAAGTATGAAGTTTATCATTAATGAACAACCAGAAATAATGATGTGAAAATGTAAAGACAGACTGAATGAGTGATAATATATGACTGAATTGTCCTATAATTGCTTTTGAAATAATATAAATAAATAAGAATTTCTCACTATTTTTAGAAATAATCATAAGCACTTATATAAATAAAAACATTGGCAAGATTATTCTAATACATATCATATGTGATATAAGCATAAAGCCTTAAATTATAGGGTCAGTATTTTGCTTAACAATTATTATTATTATTATTATTATTATTATTATTATTATTATTATTATTATTATTATTATTATTATTATTATTATTATTATTATTATTATTATTATTATTATTATTATTATTATTATTATTATTATTATTATTATTATTATTATTATTATTATTATTATTATTATTTTTATTATTATGTTACTATTTTTCCTTTTTTTTTAAAAACAATTGTACATATATATGACTTCATATTATAATTACTTTTGGATATTCTGTGTAGTAATATAGCTAAATATCTGATGTTTCAGTACAATAAATATTTTTCTCAGAGGATCCTCTTTCCTAAATCATAGGAATGCATGTGAGATTTAAAATCATAATTTTTATCTTTTTTCTCCTCATATTTAAATTCTATTTGTTCAGAAAATTTAAAAATTAGTTTGTCTTCCAATAGCTGGGTCTTTTAAAAGTCTCTAGAGCTTCCTGTAGCAATTTCTGGTCATATTGTTCAATTTTTACTAGAATATTTGTTTAATCAAAATTGATATCATGATTAGTTAATTTTATATGACCATAAATAGCTGCTGAATTGAATTTTTCTCTGACTCTGAGAATGTGTTCTTTCTTTCTGATATTTATTCTATCATTAGTCTGTCCAATATATGAATGTGAACAGACTCTACAAGGAATTTCATATACATTATGATACTCCAAAGAATTTTTACCTTTAGAAAGTGGAAATATTTCATTAATATTTTTGAAGGTAGTGCAAATTGTGTGAATATTATTTTTCCTTAGAACGTTAACAATTATATCAGTTACTCCTTTTATATATGGCAAAATTGTCTTAATTTCCAATGTATCAAAATCTTTTTTATATGAAAAAGCCCTATTAATATTGCTGTAACTAAAACCATTATCAATATATATATATATATATATATATATATATAATGGTTTTATATATACATATATATATATATATATATCGTATATATATTGATATAGGCACATATAATTTTATCTAAAATTATATTATTAAAATAATCTTTCATTAAAGAAAAACATACCAATCTCTTTTCATTCAAGAAAAAATAATGTTAAAACTAATATATGTGCGTATATATGTGCGAGTGTCAACAATAGAATAAATGTTATTATAAATAAATGAAAGTTAAAAGAGATTATCATTAAAAAACATGGCACTGGTTATTAATTAATATCAAACAACATTTTTGCATGGCTATTACTAATTAAGAAATCTTTCAAAACACATTTATCAAATGATTATCACTGGAATTTGACAACAGATCTTTGCAGAAGATATTACGAAGACAACACGTTGCAGATATAAATAGACTTTTTTTTATCGGACAGGAATCAGTTCACAAAAGTAATTGAGTAGTTCAGTACAGAAATTAATTGAGTCAGAAACAAAATGCAGTGCTGAGAAGATTTTGGGAATTCACGCCTCTCCACAGCCTAAAAAGTCCGATGAAAACAGCAAGATCTGCCCGTGAAATAATGTCAACATAACAACTTAGAAAATCTCCATCAGTATCTAATTGTCTCCAATAGTAATAATCGTGAATAATAAGGAAACTCATCAAGAAAACGTCCCAGCTAGCTGGAAGCATTCATACTGGAACCATTCATACTGGAAGAAACAACAAACAAGAAGAAAACAAAGTGTTAAATCTACGTTCAAATTCCTAGGTAAAACATTTGCTTATTTTCGTTTATACTGTAATAGCCATTGCATTTCATTAATTCGTGCGAATCCTCCAAGAGTCTAATTATATGAACTCGATATAATACATAAATGAACTATTGATATGTGTGTTTAAATTTCAAATGCTATGTAATACTTTATTATTGTTATGTGTGTGCATGAGTTAATATGTGCGTGATCCTTATATCAATATTATTAATTAAATTAGATAAATACCAGTGTTTGGTTATGAAAATATACAAGAATATTTAAACTAGTTTAGAAATGTTAATTTAAAAATATGCGTGTGTTTTTATTAGAATTATAAAATGTTTAAATTTAGTAAATAAATGTTAGTTGATAAATTGTCTTTAAAATTAAACTTTATTTGTCAGTCAATTTTTTTTATCAATTCTTTTTATCAATTCTTTTACCAAATTCTTTTATCAATCTCTTTTATAAATTCCTTTTACAATTCTTTTATCAATTCTTTTAACCACTAATGAAGTATAATCTTTTAGTGATTACAAACAACTGAGCTAGTCATGGATTTAGGCATTGAGTTAGTGGCCAGTGTTCAAAGTGCATTGTCTATTCTTTTAGTATTCTTTTAAAATAAACAGCTGGTGCCCGTGTTTATACACAAACAAAAAAGTGCTTTGGATTTGGTGTTGAACCCAACAGCTGAGAAGAAGTTATGTCCTGGAAATGTAACGCTAGTTATATACTTTATAGCTATCGTTTGGGCATACATACTCTCCGAGTATGTTTTTCTCTGCCTAAGAGACCGGTGTTTCGAATGCACATATCCGAATATGGTTCAAATGGTTATACCCAACTGTGGGGCTGAACCTAAAAAACAATAGTAATGAAATACTTTGTTTCTTGTTTGAAAATTTTGGTTTTATACAAAAGTTAAATTACGTATGTGAAAGTGTTTTAATTTAAAAAAAAAAAAAAAGAAGGACCGAAATTTTTTTTTTTCGAAATGAAAAGAGATTTTGACATTTATACTATCAAATCACAGACAGTTGATATTTGGGCGGAGTTAAAGCATTAGATCGGGTAGAGAAAATGACTAAAAGGGTGGAGTTAGCGTGAGTTTCGGTCTTAGTAAGAAAAAATAAATAAATAAGTCGTATTTAAATTTAGTTTAACATAAGCGCTAGTACTTTGAAATTGAAATTTTTGAAAATAGATCCAAAAGAAAGCCCAATATATTTTAAAAATCCCCAGTTAGTAGAAAAGGAGAAAGAAGAAGTATCTAAGATGCGAATGATGATGAAAATGATGATGAATATGATGGAAGAAATGCATGAAGAAATTAAACAAAGCCAACAAGAGCTCAAAGAAGAACTCAAAGCAGAATTGAAATAAGAAATTAGTCAGGTTAAAACAGAAATTAAAGAACTCAGAGCAGAAGTAAGAGAAATAAGATGTGAGATAACGGTAAAGGTAGAGAAGAACCAAGAAGTTATAGAGTTAGATTTAATTAAAAAAAGTCAGGAAGTTGAAAAGGAAGTTGAGGTGATAAAAGACATAGAAATTGAATTAGAATCAGATAGCATTGTGATAAATAAAGTAGACAAAAAAAAGTTCAAGGTAGTAGATAGTGTAGAAAAGTTTTTACAAAAATTTAAAAAGGTTAAAGTAAATGTTCGCATTCACTGTAGATGTAGATTTAAAACAAAGAGGAAGCATAGGAAAAAATATTCATGATTAGGAAAAATACGGAGGTCTGTAAAGCTTAAAAGTTTTCTAATTTACAAGGCAAAAAATAGAATGGAAAGAGATAAAATACATTTTAATCAAAAAATAGAAGTGAGAATATGGAGTATGATTTATATTATAAAATTAGTAGAAAGAAAGAAGGAACCGCCTGACATAGTTTAAAAGTTGATAATCGGGCGGAATAGTAAAGGAAATGAACAAAAAGGACCGGAAATGGACTATGAATCTAATATAATTATTTTGACGTAGGTGAAAAGCCTGAATTAGAATTTCGCTATTTAAAATGATGGATTGTTTTGTCAAATAATAATAATGGAGGCTTCGCAAAATAAAAGATTTTTTTTCTCCACACACATATTAATTAAGGAAATGTTCGTAAATAAACAGTTCAAACAAATAAAAATCAATAAAATCAAGTTAAATAAATGGGTCAAATTAACGATTTAGAAATAATGTGTGTAGAATTAAATAAATAAATAAAATAATGGAAATACATAAAATAAAAACAAGTTAAATAAATAAGTAAAATATAACTGAAGAAAATAAATAAAATGTTCGTAGTAAAACAAAATAGTTTTTTGAATATACGCATGTTAAAATAAAAGATTGTTTTGAATACCGTAAGTTAAGAAAAGGATGTAAATAAATTGTTTAAAATAATTAAGATAAAAAAAAAATCTCTAGTAAAATAATAATGAATGAATCATAATAAAGCAAAATAGTTAGTTTTTTCTGAGTACACACACGTTAATATATAAGTTAAAGTAATGGGTTAAAAGTAATATCGTAATATAAATAAATATGTAAATTGATGTCCATGATAGTTTAAAGATAATATTATAAGATTAGTGTAAATAAATAATGTTGAAATAATGTTCATAATGGTTTGAAATAATGGTGTAAGATTAGATTAATACAAATAAATATGTTAAAGTAATGTTCATGTGTAGTTAAAAATAATATTGAAAGTTAAAATAATATAAATGACAGTCAATCTAAATTGTATTAAGAGTATATAAGGGTTCCAATCTAAAGGGATGAGGGCAGTATTGAAATAATTTAGATAAGGATTAAGTTTAAAGCTCTCGAATGGATAAATTCTAGAACCCGCAACAGATTGGCCGGGATCATTCCTCTTTTAAAAAGTGCACTGGCAACAACCAGAGTAAGTCATAAGTCACTTTTCAGGGGAGAATCCCCATGTCTCGTACCTCATTTTCCAAAGCATAAGTCGGAAATGGACAGTTGAAAATTCCTGCCATTGCAGCTGCTTAGTTAAAGTCCGATCAAGAGAATCGGCAATCATTTTCCAGGGTTTAAGTCGGTAATGGACAGTTGAAATTCCTGTCATTTACAGCCACCTTTTTTTAGTCAAAGTCTGATCAAGAGAATTGGCAGCTGAAGCTTCATTTATAAAAGATCCCTGTGCCACAAATTTAGTTTGTCCTCATGGTCATTATCCAGGACGAACATTGTAAGCAATGTTACCAGCATAGAAAGAAGAAAAGCATAATTGGAGATTGCACTTAGCATGGAAAAGGAAAGATACCAAAAAGCAAACTTAGAAAGAATAATAAATTAAGATTTAATGTTGTCAGAGATAAAATGGTCAAAAATGACGCATTTTACTCTCAAAAGGAAAAGCGGTGTAATGTACCTATATTGATATAGGCACATATAATTTTATCTAAAATTATATTATTAAAATAATCTTTCATTAAAGAAAAACATACTGATCTCTTTTCATTCAAGAAAAAATAATGTTAAAACTAATATATGTGCGTATATATGTGCAAGTGTCAACAATAGAATAAATGTTATTATAAATAAATGAAAGTTAAAGGAGATTATCATTAAAAAACACGGCAATGGTTATTATTTAATATCAAACAACATTTTTGCATGGCTATTACTAATTAAGCAATCTTTCAAAACACGTTTATCAAATGATTATCACTGGAATTTGACAACAGATCTTTGCAGGAGATATTACGAAGACAACACGTCGCAGATATAAATAGACTTTTTTTATCGGACAGGAATCAGTTCACAAAAGTAATTGAGTAGTGCAGTTCAGAAATTAATTGAGTCAGAAACAAAATGCAGTGCTGAGAAGATTTTGGGAATTCACGCCTCTCCACAGCCTAAAAAGTCCGATGAAAACAGCAAGATCTGCCCGTGAAATAATGTCAACATAACACCTTAGAAAATCTCCATCAGTATCTAATTGTCTCCAATAGTAATAATCGTGAATAATAAGGAAACTCATCAAGGAAATGTCCCAGCCGGCTGGAAGCATTTATACTGGAAACATTCATACTGGAAGAAACAACAAACAAAAAGAAAACAAAGTGTTAAATCTATGTTCAAAATCCTAGGTAAAACATTTGCTTATTTTTGTTTATACTGTAATAGCCATTGCATTTCATTAATTCGTGCGAATCCTCCAAGAGTCTAATTATATGAACTCGATAAAATACATAAATGAACTATTGATATGTGTGTTTAAATTTCAAATGCTATGTAATACTTTATTATTATTATATGTGTGCATGAGTTAATATGTGTGTGATCCTTATATCAATATTATTGGTTAAATTGATAAATACCAGTGTTCGGTTATGAAAATGTACAAGAATATTTAAACTAGTTTAGAAATGTTAATTTAAAAAATATGCGTGTGTTTTTATTAGAATTATAAAATGTTTAAATTTAGTAAATAAATTTTAGTTAATAAATTGTCTTTAAAATTAAACTTTATTTGTCGGTCAATTTTTTTTATCAATTCTTTTTATCAATTCTTTTACCAAATTCATTTAACAATCTCTTTTATAAATTCCTTTTACAATTCTTTTATCAATTCTTTTAACCATTAATGAAGTATAATCTATTAGTGATTACAAACAGCTGAGCTAGCTGTGGATTTAGGCGTTTAGTTAGTGACCACTGTTCAAAGTGCGTTGTCTATTCTTTTAGTATTCTTTTAGAATAAACAGCTGGCGCCCGTGTTTATACACAATCAAAAAAGTGCTTTGGATTTGGTGTTGAACTCAACAGCTGAGCAGAAGCTATGTCCTGGAAATGTAACACTAGTTATATACTTTATAGCTATTGTTTGAGCATACATACTCTCCGAGTATTTTCTTCTCTGCTTAAGAGACCGGTGTTTCGAATGCACATATTCGAATACGGTTCAATATATATATATATATATGAGTAATCATCATATCAGTGTTATGAGAGATGAGCATGCTAATGCAATTAAACAACACTTATCATCATCAGCCCTCTCACTCCATACTATAGATTCAGGTCATAAAATTGATTTTTCTATACTAGGATCATATCCATATGTGATAATCTCTACCAGTGCAAAATTAGAGAAGCCATTGAGATACTTAAAAAGCCAGTATGTATCAATAAGCTAGATGATACATGCAAAGTTCCTCCTATTTGGAAAGGTTTTTTAAAAAAAACATTTTTAGATTTAAAATTTTTGATATTGGTGTAACTTTATCATTTTTTTTTCAAATCAGTGATTGTAGTGCCTTTATAATGATCTTTCTATCTTTTATCATCCGTGGGTAACTTGTGTGACCAAGTAAAAATGTCAGTATATTAATATTTTAATTTTTTAACATGGATGAACCCGCAAAATATGTCTTTTACATATATATATATATATATTGAAGCAGTCAGATCTAAGTTCGATCCTAGCTTCATGACATCTTACCAAAAGCTCACTTCAAACCCTTGTACCTACCTTGAATTTCCGATGCAGTGGAGCTTTATACGTTCAATCCATGCTAGTTTTTTTAAAGAAAACTACTATTATATAAATATGTGTTAAAATTAACTAGTTTAAGGTTTAAATTAGTCAATGCTATTAATAAATTCATGATAAAATTATTCATGAATTTATATATATTATAACTCTGTGGATTGCGTGTGTATATTTATAAATATTTAAATGTACATATTCATTCTAAAGTTTCATTGCATCGGGAATGTTTTATTTCACTTTAAATAGTTTGTTCAAATTTTTAGCGATTAAAAGCTACATTTTTTTAATAAGCTTTCATATTGTCTCTTTTCAAAAACAATGAGTAAAGTTTTTATTAATTAGAAAAAAGATAAGTATTTAAAATGTAAAGACAGTCCTAATTAAAATCATTTTTCTGATTTTAAAAATTCATTTTCTAATGAATTTGAAAGCCTTATCGAAGGAATGTATCTAAAAACAACTAGTAAAATTTTGTAACATTGATAATGAAAAAAGTGTGAACCTGAAGGCTTCAGAAAACAGTATAAATAGCCTGAAAAAGTTTGGAGAAGGGAGAAGACATCTTTGTTTAGAAAAGTACCATTAAACTGTGTTCATTTGTTTTTAAATTATGATTTTAAATAGTGTTTCTATCATGGTGAGAGGTTAAAACTTCAGGAATCTGACTACTGTTCCTGAAGTCCCCTGAAAATCTTCAATGAAGCTGCTAAATCTTTTCTGGACCAATCATGCTGCCCAAGAATCATGAAAAAATCAATCAAAATGCTGCTCAAGTAATTTACAAAATGCGCACCTATGTCCCCCCCCCCCAACTCAGACATGTAAACTAAGGAACCAGCCCCCCCCCCAAAATGGTAATATAATTCCATAATAAATCATAACTTTCTGGCCATTTCTGAACTTTACTTTAGACTCTCTTTAAAAGCTCTTCTCATTCCTAAATGTAAAAATCTGTATGAAACTTTCTTTTTATTTATTCTATTCTAAATTATATAGTAATTTTCTCGATCTCTAGTCCTTGGATTTAACTTTCCTTTCTTATGATGGCGGTTCATTTATTGTATTATATATATATATGTATTGAGTAATTTATTAATGTCGCTTATTTTTAATTATATGCCAATAATCCTTCAACTCGATGAACTCCTTTGTTCCATTCGCCTTATGCAAATAATATAATATTAAGTCTGACAGGAATTTTCACCCATTAGAACTAGATTTATACAGTTCTATCAATCATCGAGTCAAAAAAATTATTAAATGTTTGCTATTTTTATAATTGGCTAATAATAAATTATTAGCTCTGTTTCAAATTTATGCCCCAGTTATTTTCTCATGTTCACCAATATTTAATTATTCGTATATAATGTTAAAATATGTTTGCAAAGGGGTTGATAAAGGAATCAAATGAATACATTCTAATCTAAATTGGTTTTACTATCTATTAATGTTCAGGAAAGACATGATGTTGGGGGCATAATTAATATAATGTAATAACTGCTTTAAAATAATTTTAGTTAAAAGCTCATCTGACTTTAATTAATTTGATCAGGTCATCACATAGAGCATTCTATAATAAATTGGGTTTTATTATTTTAACAATGACTATCAAGTCATCATCATCGAATGTTGCTGGCACAGGGCACTCTTCCACTCCATAGGCTTGTTGTTGGTGAGATTACTATTATTTGAATTATAGAGGAAGAAAGCACTTCCTCCCCTGCTTATATTATATTTTGGAACACCAAAGGTTTGTAGCTATGACTCGGCCTGATTTTCCCCATGTTCCATATCTCCTTAAAAGACAGTAAGCCTTGTAAAATACAAGCTGCCATACTCCTTAAATCACCGACAAGCTATTATATTTCCTGTTCATTTTATAGCTCATAATTCATCAGCACCATTACCTCTCTGTTCCAGTAAAGCCCACTCTGATGCTCATAATTTGTAATGAAGTGATTTCAATTAAAGTCAAACAAATTCTTAGTCATCTCTACTTAAATAAGTTTTCTAGTAAAGGTTATAGTTATGCCCTAAATATGTATTTTACTCTTCATGAACGGATTTGTGAATGTGAAAATAAATATCACATTCTTTTGTATAAAATTAGAATAATAATTTCCTTTACAACTGAATACCTTTATCTGCCTCTATTTTCTGTTTGGGGGCATAGACATAGTGTTGGCATATAATAGGGACTGACATTCTTATTGTAAATATAAACTCTGTTTAAGAACTAGAAGCAATATATAAAGTCATCATTGAAAAATTGAACAAAACTATTACTATTATTATTAAACAATTTATAAACACACTTGGTTTCTTAAGTCTTTTATTCAATAATTATTTTAATGTTAATGTGCTGTCTGTGTTGGCAACCTGAACATATACATATGATTCGACTTAAAATTATCTTTAGTTAGTTTATTATCCAATATTAGTGTCAGTTCAGGGGTCTCTAATCAACAACAATTGAACTAGTTCCTTGGCACATAGTACTGTGCCATTGATTTAGATTATCCATTGATCTGAGCTGGTGAGTTGGGTTTGAATTCAATTTGGTTCGACTGAGTTTGAATCCAACTTGCAGTTTAAGGTGGTGGAGGTTTTTTGACCAGTACAATATATATATATTTTGAGTGAGTTGTAACATTATATATATATATATATATATATATATATATATGATCAATAGATGGAGCTTAACCAAGACCTCCAAACAAGTATATTTTTGTTTACATAAATGTCAGAGTCAGAAATCACTGTCTCTTTCATTGGCTCCACCCTCAGATCAGCTGATTTCAAGCTGATTAGCTATCATCAGTAAAGAATAGGAGTTTGATACTAGACCTAAACACTAACTCCAAGCGTTTATGCAACAAGTTTCTATCAGTTTGCAAGCATAAATTTTTTAGACACGTAAATGTCTTCAAACTCAGCTTATCAAGCCATATAGATATATGGATCTGATATCAGTCCAGTTTCTCCACATAGTCAAAGATTCTGCAATATATATCATTGCAAGAAACCTTAAAGGTACATTTATAAAAAACAAAAACACATTTTATATACGTAAACTTGCTATCGCTTGTAATTATGATCAATAGATGGAGCTTAACTAAGACCTCCAAACAAGCATATTTTTGTATTTCTGACTCTGACATTTATGTAAACAAAAATACGCTTGTTTGGAGGTCTTGGTTAAATTCCATCTGTTGATCATAAATACAAGTGATAGCAAGTTTACGTATATAAAACTTGTTTTTGTTTTTCATAAATGTACTTTTAAAGTTTCTTGCAATGATGTATATTGCAGAAGCTTTGACTATGTGGAGAAACTGAACTGATATCAGACCCATATAGCTATCTGGCTTGATAAGCTGAGTTTGAAGACATTTACGTGTCTAGAAAATTCATGCTTGGAAACTGATAAAAACTTGTTGCATAAATGCTTGGAGGTAATGTTTAGGTCTAGTTTCTAACTTCTATCCTTCATTGATGATAGCAAATCAGCTTGAAATCAGCTAATCTGAGGGTGGAACCAATAAAAGAGACAGTGATTTCTGACTCTGACATTTATGTAAACAAAAATACGCTTGTTTGGAGGTCTTGGTTAAGCTCCATCTATTGATCATAAATACAAGTGATAGCAAGTTTACATATATAAAACTTGTTTTTGTTTTTCTCATATATATATATATATATATATATAACAATAATAAATTTAATGGTAATAAACTATTAAACACAGTCTTTAAATCTGAGAAAGTTCCTTGGATTTATTTTTCAAATCTGCCTCAATTGCCATTAAATTTTTTTTTAAAAAATCGTATACTGCCATTAAATTTACTATTTTTATTATAACTACAATTTAGTTTTAATTATTGGACCTTTTATTTCTATTATATATATATATATATAAATAAAAAAATATTATATTATCACAATTCACCAAAACACCTATCAACTATATTTCTTACAAAACTCAGAGTAGTTATTTCACTATCTCTAACTATAATTCCACTTTCAGATCATGATTTCAAGCTATTTCTATCTCATGAAAGACAGGAATAAAGAAACTAGATCTAAATACAAATTGTTTCATAAACCTCAGAGTTTTATTTAGATCTAGTTTTTATTCCTGTCTTTCACTACGATACAAATACTTGAAATCATGATCTGAAGTGGAATTATAGTTAGAGATAGTGAATATAACTACTCTGACGTTATAAACAAAATACGATATTTTTTGAGGAACTGGACATATATATATATATATATATATATATATATAACACAGAAGATTTTCACAGTTCATATATAACGACATATTTTGCAGGTTCATCCATGTTAAAAATTTACATATTGATACACCAACATTTTGATTTGATTATACAAGTCATCCACTGGGTGATAAAAGGTAGAAAGATGGTTGTAGAGGTGCTACAATCACTGTTTGAAAAAAAAAACTGTTAAAGTTCCACCAATAGCAGAAATGTTAAATTAATAATGTTTTTTTAAAAAATCTTTCCAAATAGGAGAAAGTTTGCATATATCATCTTACTTATTGATACAATATAACCTTTTAAGTACCTCAATGGCTTCTCTAGTTTTGCACTGGTAGAGATTAGCACACACCTGGATATGATCCTGGTAATAGAAAAATCAATTTAAGAACTGAATCTATAGTATGGAGTGAGAGTGCTGCTGATGATGAGTGTTGTTTAACTGCTTTAGCATGCTAATCTCTCCTAATACTAATGAAACAATTACTCATACCTATGTAAGTTGCTTTACAATTTTAACATGAGATTTGATAAACACCAAAAGATTCAAGTGGGATTGAATCCTTAGGCTTGATTATTATATTGTTGATCTCTTGATGAGTAGAAAATGCTATATCTAAATTATGGCATTTTAATAATTGCCCAACACTGTCCATAGTATGGAACACAAATCCCAATAGCTGATTTATCATCTTTATGTTTTCTATTTTGTCCATTCTTGGCTTGAAATAAGACATTTTATAAATTTATAATTATAACTATTTGCTAACAAAACACTATTAATATAATTTATTTCTTCTTTCAGATGTGACTTATCTGAAAGGTTAATTGCTCTATTTAAAAGAGTTTTGGTTACAGAAAATATGTGAGTTGTGTGATGCTGAGAATGTAAATATAAATATCTGTTCATGTGTATATTCTTTCTGTAAATCAAAAAAACATAAACCATTTGGTGTTCTGGTGACTAGAACATCAAGAACAGGGAGTTTTCCATCAGACCTTGTCTCCATTGTAAATTTAATATGAAGATGCATATTATTTAAATGTAAGAAAAAATCATCTAATTTATTTTTTCCACGTTGCCATATGACAAAAGTATCATCTATGTATCTGAGCCAAATGAGAGGTTTTAAAGATGATAATTCTGAAGCACGAGTTTATATATTTTCCCTGAATAAATCAGCTATTACTTCTGAGATAGGTGAGCCCATAGAGAACCAAAAACTTGCCTGTAGTGTGGTCCATTGTATACAAAATATATGTTCAAAAGTATATGTTTCATTAAAGCAATAATATGGTCTGGAAAATTGCAAAGTTGTGAAATTATATTTAAAACTTCATCAATTGGAATGTTTGTACACAAAGACACATCAAAACTGACCAGATGGTCATTAGCATTAATTTAAAAATTTTTTAAAACAGAAATAAAATAAAAATAGTTTTTAAGATACGATTTAATAGATGGGATTATAGGTTTAATGAAATCCGATAAATATCTAGCTAAAAATGTGTTGGAGATCCTATTGTGCTTACTATTGGATACCCCCTTTCATACAATAGTAAATGCAATAAGATATCCAACTCATATTTTAACTAGATATTTATCGGATTTCATTAAACCTACAGTCCCATCTATTAAATTGTATATTAAAAACTTTTTTCATTTTATTTCTGTTGTAAAAAAATTAAAAATTAATGCTAATTACATTCTTGTCAGTTTTGATATTGTGTCTTTGTTTACAAACATTCCAATTGATGAAGCTTTAAATATAATTTCACAATGTTGCAATTTACCAGACCATATTATTGCTTTAATTAAACATTGTCTTTTGAATACATATTTTGTATACAATGGACAGCATTACAGGCAAGTTTTTAGTACATGTGGGTCTCTTTTTACATGGACTTATTTAACACGATTTTGAAGTTACGCGATTCGTGTTTCACCGGAAGTGTGTTAAATAAGTCCACGTAAAAAGAGACCCAGGTGTATGAACTCTGATAATGCGCTATTACTTTAAATAATACATTTTGCGCACTTACGTTATATTGAAAGTAATAGCAGATTATTGGAATTCGACTTTCATCTTAGTAATTTCAATATTTTCAGTGCTTTATAATAGTAAGATTTTATGCAATAATGAAATTAAAATCATAATTTCCACATTTTATATATACACACATTAAATTTTACAAGATTATAATGTAAATTTGTTCAAACATTGTGCATGTTAATTTTGCATTTTAAATCACATTCTGTTTTTGCTTTTTTAAAAAAAACGTAATCAATTATTAATCATTTAGTGTCCACAAGTTTATTTTTGAAAGGTCAGTAATAGCAGTGGGCACAATTAAATTTGACAATTAAAATCTCATTTTTAATTGTAATTAACAATTTAAAAATTACTTACTGCGACTTGAAATTAATGTGAAATTTGATTTTTAAACGGAATTGAAAATTAAAGACAAAAATAACAATTTAATTTTTAGTTGTTAGTTTCATAAACAATTAATAAAATCATCATCTCAAAGATTAATTAGTAATTATGTTGCCACCAGAAAACCACTGTTACAATATGAGTGTGAAGTTGGCACTAGTTGTTTGCAAACGAATATGTTATTTTGAATAAAATTAAATATTATAGTTAAAAAAAGTTTGTCTTGTATCAATTTTTTTCAAATTTGAAATTTTTATTAGTCATATTTTATTTCCTTTTTTTTTTGCGCGCGAATTTTAAAGTAATTTTATGTTGGCGCTTTGCTTTTACGTGAATTTTGAAAAATCACAGAACACATCCCCCCTTTTTCAATGTAAGTTACATCTATTTTTGCATGATTTTGTTTGAATGTGTTTTCTGAGGAACCTATCTATTGCGTAAAATGAGACCCAGGTGTATTCCTATATGATCTCAGGAGTAATAGATGATTTATTCATGGAAAATATAGAAACTTGTGCTTTAGAATCATCATCTTTAAAACCTCTTATTTGGCTCAGATACATAGATGATACTTTTGTCATATGGCAACATGGAAAAAATAAATTGGATGATTTTTTCTTACTTTTAAATAATATGCAACCTCATATTAAATTTACAATGGAGACAGAGTCTGATGGAAAACTCCCTGTTCTTGATGTTATAGTCACCAGAACACCAAATGGTTTATGTTTTTTTTGATTTACAGAAAGAACATACACATTGACAGATATTTAAATTTCCATTCTCATCATCACCCAACTCAGATAGTTTCTGTAGCCAAAACTCTTTTAAATAGTGCAATTACCCTTTCAGATAAGTCACACTGAAAGAAGAAATAAATCATATTAATAGTGTTTTATTAGCAAATAGTTATTATTATAAATTTATAAAAAAAGCCTTATTTTAAGCCCAAAATGGACAAAATTGGAAACAAAAAAATGATAAATCAGCTATTAGGATTTGTATTCCATATGTAAAAGAAACTACAGACAGTATTGGATGTATATTAAATGCTATAATATAGATACAGCATTTTCTACTCATCAAGAGATCAGCAATATAAGAAACAAGCCTAAGGATTCAATTCCTCTTGAATCTCATGATGTTAATCAAATCTCATGTAAAAATTGCAATGATTCTTACATAGGTATGAGTAATCATTGCATCAGTGTTAGAAGAGTTGAACATGCTAATGAAGTTAAACATTACTCATCATTAGCAGCACTCTCATTCAATACTATAGGTTCAGGTCATAAAATTGATTTTTCTAGTACCAGAATCATATCCAGATGTGATAACCGCTACCAGTGCAAAATTAAAGAAGCCATTGAGATATTTAAAAGGCCAGATTGTATCAATAAATGAGATGATACATGCAAACTTCCTCCTATTTGGAAAGATTTTTTTTAAAAATCATTATTGGTGGCACTTTAACATTTTTTCAAATGTGATTGTAGCGCCTCTACAACCATCTTTCTATCTTTTATCACCCAGTGGATGATTTGTGTGATCACATTGAAATGTTGGTATATCAATATTTAATTTTTTTATTATGGATGAACCTTCAAAATATGTGTTATATATATATGCAAATTATGTTTTTTTTTCATTTCAAATACTTATATTTGAGAGATTAGTCATGCATGGGAGGGAGAAGATGATATCACTAATTTAGTTTAAATTGTTGGATGAATGTATATTGAAAATGCTATAAGCTTTAATATTGAACACCTGATGGACAATTTTACATTTTTCATTTTGAAAACTGTAAAGACAATTACTAAAAAGGAGAGTATTGACACTTTTATATTTTTTCCTGCTTAAAATAAACTATTGTTAAGTTTAAAATATATTCTCTGATCTCACCTTTTATTCTTATATTGCATCAATTGAATAAATATCCTAGATTAGTTAAATAAGTTGTACAATATTGTGTTATGAGTCTAGTGTATCTATAAATTAATACTATGTATTGAATAGGATTATTAATATTAAAAAAATAAGGATCTAAATTGAGATTTATGGCAATTCCTCGGAAACCTAATGAGGTGGTGTCTGATGAAATCGTGGTTAATTTTAGCAGTTCAAAATAAATAAAAGACACTCAAAAACCTCAGGTCCTTTATAGAGCACTAAATAACATATATACAGAGTTATATCAATGTTAAGTGTAAGAATTCCCATGACTTATAATGAGCTAGAAATATTACTTATACTTTGCAGACATATTAGCAATAAATTTATTAACTGGTAAAGTTTTTAGTATGTTCATAAACAAAGTTTTAGTTAGAGTCCACTGTCAAATCTCATTGCAACATATAAATGCAATATAAGAATATGATAATTTATTAAAGCAGTTAAACACTATAAAAACATAAATAAAATAAAAAGATAAAAAGTAAAACAATATTGCATCATCTACTAACGGCCAATTATTTCATCTAGTCCTTTTGAAAAAGACTTAATAAATGAGAAGACAATTTTTTTAGATTAATCAATAAGTAAGTGGTGATGGATTTAGTATAACATATTTTTGATAAATAATAAGTAAATGAGCATCTAATTTGCTGATTACCTAAAACAAATATTATACCTAAATATCATTTTTTTATTTATTATTTACATGTTGAAATGCGAATTTATATAAAAAAAATATCTTTTTAAATAAACTATATACAAACAAAATTATTTGTTTCAATATTCAATTGTTTTAATTTTCTGAACCAAAATAATATCTGGTAAAATGAGGATACAGAAATAGTAGTTTTTTAATACTTAGCTTTATTACTGTCTAGCAAGCTTTTAATATATTTTTACTATATTATATTCATGGTATGCCATGAATATAATATAATAAAAATATATTGAAAGCATGCTAAATCGTAATAAACCTAAGTATTAAAAAAATTACCTTTCTGTATGTATTTTCATTTTGTCAGATGTTATTTCATTATTATGTTTTACTATATAAATATTTGTTGCCATAGGATTTTACTTTGTACACGTCTATGAATTATATAGCTCATAAATGTACTTATTTGTCATCTATTGCTTAGTACTATCTCAACAAAACACTTTTTAAAACAATATTTTGATTTTAAACTGAAATTTATATTTGACTTACAGAAGAAAAATTCATATATAGTATGCAATAACCATTTATAAGCTGCAAAAATACATAAAATTAAAACTTTTAATAATTTGGTTATTAACTTAATAAATTAAAAGTTTCAAACTATTTAAATGACACAATGCACATTTTGGTTCAATCCTTTTAAAGATTTATTTTTAATTAATCAAGTTATAATATATCGATAATTTCAATTATATGTTTAACAAGATTTATAAATGATAATCTATCGATGCCAGATGGTAGAAGTGAGGCTTAAGCTGGGTGGCATGGGTTTGGTAGGATTGGAGGTTGTTGGTGGATTTCTGATGGATGGTGGGATGTGTAAGCAGAAATGGTGCAATGTTTTGTGGGTCAGGTGATGGCATTTTGATTTGAATGAATTTCATTGCAACATAATAATCTGATATTCACAGACGTTGGTCAAAGAAGGTGGCATGTGAGAGGTTGTGACCTGGATCAGCTGGAGGGTGCTGGTTCGCCCATGGATATCTTGGGGAGTCATTTTTCTTTTTTTTTTTTGGAAATCTTTGTTTCTGCATTCTTTTGCTAAGGAGGAAAGGGGGGATGGTACTTTCTGCTTGGGGAATTGGAAAGGCAGGTCCAGCTCTCCACAAGGGTGTGCAATGTCTTTTTATAACATGAAAATTTCAATTTGCAATGGAAATATTTTTTCTTCTGGATGTTTTTGACAGATTGGGCATGATTTCTGTCTCAGAGATCATGTCTGCTTTGTTTTGATTTTTAAAGGGGTTTAGATGTAATGTATTGTTTATCATTTAAATTGTTTCACTTGAAATGTTTTTTAAAACATGCATTTGTCCTGGGGGGTTTCTTTATGCATCATTTTTGACTGCTTTATTTTTATAAATTGGTGAAATAAACATTGACAAATATCATTAACAAACACAAATTTGTTGAATTGCTGTAAAGTTGTGAATTTCTAGAACAGACTTGCTTTTTTCTTCTCTTGCAGATTGCATGGATTAGTGTGATACAACTGGTTAGTGTTATGACAAGGGATCCAGAGCAACCAAGGGGAGTGGCTACAGGGAATGAGTGAATGCATGAATGATTATCGGATTGAATTGGATATTGAATGTATAATGGTTGTATTTAGAATTTATGATCTTCCTCTGTTTTTGCTAGCAAGGAGGGGTATTTGAAGTAAGGTGCAAGTGGATTTATAATTGATTTTCGACTGGAATATTTGCAATAATGGGATTGTTGTGTTTTGCAAGGTGCTAAGCATGTTTGACAGCAGATTGCATAAGGTGAAATACTATAATTGCATGATTGATTTAATTACTCAAGGGGTTGTGAACATTGGCAAGGTCTCCATGGGAGTGGTGCCACCCAGTGTGGATCTTGGTAGTCAATGGATGCAGGGGGGGTTGTGCATAGAATTCCTGTCTAGTACATATTCATCCAATGCCCCTGGCTAGTTTATGGCTTGTGGCTTTTGTTGGTGAGGAGCCTTAAATTTGAGAGCACTACACTTTGCTCTTATGATCTAATATAACCCTCCAGAAATCAATAACTATAAAGCTACGAGTGCTGTCGGATCCGGGGTTTGTCACTGATGAAAAGACACAATCTAGGGATTAGACTGAGGATATTGGATGAGGGGTTGGATGGGGATTTTGTGCATTGGATTCTTTTTTCATCCATTGGTTGCTGGGGATTGCATTGGGTTTCTCTGCTGTGTGGAGAGTTTGCTACTGTTTTGACAGCTTGTATAAGCATAGGAAATGGTGATCATGTGATGCTCACAAAATCATGTGATATTCAAATACTCAAGTAATAGATTGAGCACTACAATTACAATCAACCGACCAAACTGAAATACTTTTTAAATTTTCTGATTCTGTAATAACTTTGATAACTTGCTATTTTTCTTTTTACTATAAGAACATTTTTACAAATATTTTTTCACAACAATAAGTACATTTAAATATTTCAGTTTTACATTCACAAACACTACATTTTTGATATTGTTTATATTTTTATCGAAGGTAAATTTTTATTATTTTATTTAGAATAAATCTTTGTTTAAACTAGTAATATTATCATATCCCATTAATAATAAATGTAAAATTATGAAAAAAAAAAGATTTATAAATGATTATCATTATTTACCAAGGGCAAAAAATAAAGAATGACTACTTATTTTAAATGCTATATGTGGGCACAATTATATATAAAAAATTAAATACTTTACTTTAAAGCAAAGATTTTCCCAATAGTTCTTTATAAGTAAATAAAGAACCAAGCTTGTTAATTTCAGAGTAGTGAAAATTCGAACAATTTTTTTACTTGTTTTACTTTCTATCTAAGAATATAAATAACTATTTAGTAACTTTCATTAGTTATATGTCTAGTGAAACATGGTTCAGATATCTAAAAGAAAATCCCCTATGACTGATTGGAATTTGATTAATTATCAAATTGTATTCAGTCTGGATCCTAATCTATCATAAGCATGGCTGATAGATGATTTAGCACTATACCAGAAAACCATTTTGTAATGGTCTGATGAGAGTCTGCAATGATGACCAATATCTATCAGCAGAAGATGCCACTAGACTTATCACTAAAATTTTTTACTTATATTTATGATTGTTAAAATTTAATCATAGGTTTTCATTTGTGTTTACCTCGTGATATAATCAAATTAACATTTACTGGTGAGGACATCCAATATGAATCCCTACAAAGTTCTCAAATAGTAGCAACAATTCAATCACTGTCCACAAGGTTACATAGAATATAAAAGACTCCCTGAAAGATTCAGTTGATGATAGCACATAATTGTAAAACAATAGCAATTATTAAGAAAAGAGATCATACTAAATTAAACAAATAAAATTTTATTATAAATTCATTAATATTATTTCATACTATTCACTATAAATTTTTGAAATTATTGTATTTTACAAAATTCAATATCTATTTAATTTATTTATAATATAAAATTACATCAATGGGTTATAATTCTAAAATCCTTATGTCATATTTATATTTATAAACACAAAATTTCCCAATATGTTTTTGAATACCATAATAGACCAAATTCAATAATATCTGCCATTTTATTTATAAATCAATTGTTTATGCATGTAAAAACTAAATTTGGTATGTGAGCATATGAATATTATATCAGATGTTATTATTAGTAACCACATTAGCATACACTTCAATTAAGCATCTTATAAATAGTCACTCATACAAATATTATACATTCTTAATTCTCCTAACAATATCTATTATAATAAGGCACTGGATGATCATTGTCATACAAAAAAAAGTAACTGCATACTAAATTTGGAAATATTGTAAATATAATAAAAATATAGCCATGCAAATCATTGCTAAATCTAATAAAGTTCCTTAAAAATCTAAAGACTAAACACAATAATTTATACATGTCTCAAAATATATATGGCTAAATGCATGTAAAGTTTGAAAATACATTACTGAGTTTAACCATTTTTTTTTTATCGAGTTTTTTAAAATATAAAACATTTTTAATTAAACTCGCGCGTGCACGCTAATGCTGTTTAGCTTTACTGAGTTTGTATAATTACGTTAATATTTTCTTAATATATAAATGTCTCTAGAACACGTATATATTAATATTATACATAGAATCCATTATAAAACATTTAATTAACAAGTCAAACTTACATTAAATAAATCAATAAATCGAGGGTACATTCCCATGTTAGCTTTGACAAGCTACCAATAAATTTATGAGCTTTCTTTCCATTCTTTTAATATTGGTCTTAATAAAATATTTAAAATACCATAATATTTACAGATATCAATTTTGAATAATAATTCATATTAAAATGTATAATTCCAAATTATTTTTATCTAGTGTGTATAAATAAATTTATCTTTCAAACACTATTAATTTAACTTTAAGTATAAGGAAAACAATTTTTTGGAGCCAAACTATTGATTCGTATAAAACAAACAATTATCTGTAGAGTTTAACCATCACAAATTGCTTTTCCATTTCAAACTCTCAAAATTAACTGGATAATAATACAGTCCAATTTATATCATTAAATATATTTCATATAAGTATGTTAGTTTAAAATGAATAATAAAAAAATGTTAACCAAGATAGAAATGATGAAATAAATAGTAATATGAGCCTTTAAGTAAAAAAATGGAAGTTTATATTGGAATTTAAAATAAAGTTTATAAAATGTTTACAAATTAAAATGGTTTTAATACAGATATTTCAGATTAATATTTTGTTCAGCGGTCAGCAAATTCCAGCAGTAAAAATGTTTATTTTTTATATATACTTTTTGTTTTTAAAGGAAATCTGTATTTGAAATTTAAAGTTTTAAGTTGACATTGTGGGATCATATGTTTCCCTTAGTTGAATTTAAATATTTTGTCACAATCAACTTTTTACATAAATTTGAAATATATATTCTGTAAGAATCAGTTTTCCACACATATTTAAAAAAATACATCATTGATAGCTGTTAATGGTAGATTTCTAGATTATTGGCACATGATTAATTTATTTATAGCTAATTAAATGCCACCAAGACCATTTCAATATAGTTGGTACTATACCCTTAGAAGAGAGTACCTAAGTGCAAATGAACAATGTGTGGCAAGCTTCTCCATGCTCTGACAGAGTATATTAATCTTATATAAGTTTGATGATATTCCTAAATTGACAATGAACATGATAAGAAAAAGAATTAGAAAAAAAGAACCAATTGATTTCTTGTTGCACTTTATATGACAGCTTTTCTCTAGAAAATTCTAATTTCATAATTACACAATAAAGTTATTGTAGGAACTTTTAAATTTTAAAACAAATTAAAGATTTATAATAATGAAATAGAATGTCTATCACACCATAATTACAAATTAGAAATTGAGATAATTATAAAGGTAATTAATTCTGATCACATAAAAATGTAAAATAAAATTTATTTCTTATTTCCAGTTTATATTATGTAAAATTTTAATCTTATAATACATCCTGTAAATTCAGGTCTAGACAGTATTTAAATTATTTTTTTATTTTATTAAAGTCTTATATATTAGAAAAAACTTTATTACCCTTAAAAATATAAACATTTTTATTTAAACTTAAATAATTTTTTCTATGTCTATCGTGTGCACCTGTATATGTGCAAAATTAGAATATAATTTATATTTAGCTGGCTATACTATCTTTCTAACATGCAATTTAATATGTAAACCTTAAGTTAATCTCTCTTCACTAAACATCTAAAATAAATTGGAAATGAACATTACCAATTCAATATATATGCAAATTATATTTTTATATTTTAATTAACCATAAAGTAATTAATTTAATATTTATGTAGCTCTGATAGGATGCTTTCTTATTTTTAAGATTTGAAAAAAGCTGTAATTTTTAAAGTTTCCATATGTATAAAAATATCTATCCAAATTTAGTTTCATATAAGACTTCAGACCTTGAGATAAAAGAAGGATATTTTTTGACTTTTAGTAAATTCTACAAAAAAAAAATATTTTGGCTACTAGACAAAGTCATTTAGTTTGCAAACTTATTGATGAAACATATTTATGTTGATAATCTTTCATACCATGAAAATATTTAATTTAGCATTTATGTAGCTCTATGATAAGATAATTTAATAACAATGCACAAAAGATGTCATTTTTTAGAATCTTCATATTTATAAGAATATCTGAATTTATGACTTAAATAAAGCTTTGAACACTGAGATAAAAGTGGGAACTCTTTTAGTCTCTTCATGTAAATTCTAACAAAAGGCTATTGTTGTTTATTAGAAGAAATGATTTAGCTTAAAAATATTAATATAAATTGAGGCTTATCTAGCAACAACATTGCTAAAACATATTTTCTTATTCTTTACCTGCATTCATTGTTAATCTGCAAATAACTTTAATTTAATTTGTATATATACATACATATAAATCAAACCTGGAGTTGACTAAATACCATTTAGTTATGAAATAAATAGTACAAAATCTTGATGTTAGTAACTTAGAGAATAGCTATCCATTCTTCAAGTTTTTAGAGGTATTATATTTAGTTTGCTAATAGTGTTGAAATTTCATGCCAGAATTAATATTTAAGCTAGATATATCTATAGAATTATAACCAATTATGTAAAGAATAAATATTTTGTTTCATTATAATCTTTGTGTTGATAATCAACCACAAGTGCAATTAATAATTAAATATTAAATTTGCACAGCACCAACATTAATATTGTTAGCAAACTAAGCTAACATGGCTAAAAAAATAACCAATAAATAACCAACCACTAATTTTATATTTTTCTGAAGTAAAAGAGATGTATTTGTTTGTTTATTCATTTTACATCTAGACAGAATTTCTGCAATTCATGCTCAATTTCTCTCTCTCTCTCTCTCTCTCTCTCTCTCTTCTATATATATATATATATATATATATATATATATATATATATATATATATATATATATATATATATATATATATATATATATATTATTGTTTTCAGAAATTAATATTTAATTATAAATATGTGTGTGTCTGTTTTCAAAAATCAAGCTCAAATAAAAGAGAACATAAAAAAAGCTAATAAAAAATACTAAACATAATTAAATTTAGAATATATAAATAAAATAAATTGTAAAAGTAAAAAACTAGATTAAAAAAACCTATTATAAATTATTCTTGTCTTTTTTTATATAAAAATATAAATTTAATATTTTTTTTAAATCTAGAGTTAATTAAATAATGTTCTTCTCACTATAAAAGTGCATTATTAATTTTCAATACATAGAATAAATTACAGAAAATATGTATAGTCATAACATAATAACAAAATATTTTTTATCAGTGATGTATATGTTGATTAAATCGTTTTTCTAAGATGAAATAATATTTATACATCAATTACTGCAATTACCTAAATTTTTGGGTTATAACTTTCAAATACAAGTTTTTTTTATTATTTGCATAACATTAATATAAGTAAAATATAAAATATAATTTATCCATTATAGTTTTAAAAATATGTTGTGATCTTATTTAAAATTACAAACCTCTTGGGAATATGGTTAATCCATACACAGAGGGAGCTGCAGATGATTAAAAGTTTTTTGCAAATAATTGAAATTTAGATCTCAAATGACTACCCTATAAATTGGTGAAAAACCTATTAAAATAATTAAAATAAGTAGCTGTAATTGCTTTCTGGTTTCAAATCCACCTAACAACTTGAGTTTGAAGTAAAAAAGAATATTTTATTTTAACAAAATACCCAACCAAAGAACTATAGGTAAATGGAAAAAAACTTTTTTAACCTCAGTGGGACTGCCAAATAGTAAAGATTGATAGTTTCTGATAGTAACAAAAAACAAAAGCTATCTCTGTTTACATGGATATAATCTCCTTATTTGTGTTCTTTGTTATCATAACAATCCATGAAGATATTATACACAATTAATCAATTGAAATATATTCAGTTTATTCCTATAATAGTTTCTTCTACATTAAGCCCAGAGACTGTGAAATACTACAAGGAGTATTGATTAGAGAAATATAGTTAACAATCGAGTGAACTTATAGATGCATAACACATAGTTACGAGTATTTACATAGTCGATAATAGTTAAACATTAAATGATCTTGTGAGTTATACACTATATATTTTTAATTTTTAATAATCAGTGAATATTTGCTTATATTAAACTGGAAAATATAACAATTGTCAAGCAATATGGTAAAAAAAAAATCATGTATTATTTTTAAAAATATATTTGAAAGTGACATTGTTGATTTAATTGATGTAAATAATTATTAGTAAAGGAAGATTGTTTCTAAAAAATATTCTACTGTGGAAGATAATTTTTTTTTAAGAATATGCAAGCAATTGAATAACTAAAATATTTATTAAAGAACTTGAATTGAGAGAAAAATGAAGTGGCAAAAAATTATTGTTTCAAAAGACAATATTGTTAAGAATTTAAATATTACAGGAATTTGCATCATTCTGTGTACTTAAGTATGCAAATATTAAATTATAAATAATGATGACTTAAATAGTTTTTATGTTTTGGCTACAGAGGTCCCTAGTGACGATTTTTTCAGACGCTCATTGCTAAGGTTTACAGCCTTGTTAAAACTATTATTATATTTAAGAAAAATATTTATTTAATTAAGTAAAAAGAACCCTCCCTCCACCAAATTTGATTGACAATTCTGATTTTTTTTTAAAAATATTTTTATATAAATGTAATAATAATTTTTATTTTCATTTTAAAAATTAATCATATTACTAGTATCAAATAAATGCATGTGTGTGTGTGTGTGTGGGGGTGTTTATTGACGAAAAGTTCTTTAATTTAAACAAAAAAAATCAAGGTTGAATAACTTTTATTCAGTTATGTAAAGATTAAAAAATAATGTGCAATTAATTTTATTTCTAAAAAAAAATATTAATTATGAAACCTCTGTCGGTCAGTCAGCTACTGTTAATAAAATAAAAATACAGAATACAGCTTTTCTTTAGCTAGTGTTAGAAATGTAACAATTAATTGCAAAACATTAATTAGCAATATATCATTATTTTATTTTAACAATTTTCTACATTTATTTCATTTTATATGTTATAAATATGCTATTTAGAAACATTTTGGGACTTTTCATTTGATGTTTTAATTTCTAAATTGCTGTGATGAGTTAAGATTTTTTAATGATGATTATTTTAAGCAACGTAATATAAATATTCTATTTTAATTCATACATTATGATAATAATTTCAAAAATAAAAATTAACAATCTTAATATATTTAAATTAGTTTTAGTTATAAATCTATGCAAACAAGTTGGCTTAGGTTCAATATTTTAATGTGCTCAAAATTTAAAGCTTGAATTATATAATAAATAATTATGGTCAATGGAAAAATATGTGTAAATTTATGTTACTAATAAATAACAGCTTATAATTAAAGCTAATCTGTGAATTTTTTTGCACTACTATCTGATGTTTATTGATTATTTATGCTTACATAGATAATTCTAAGTAAATGATACTGCTGTTAATACAGGTATTAAATGTATGTTCCAAGACTCATGTAATGCTTTCAATATAACTTTTGTATTAGTAAAATTTATGAAACAAAAACAAGTAACAATATGACCTCTAAATATAGAATAATAATTATGCCTCTCATTGTTGTGCCATTATTGCTGCAAATCAATAAAAATAAATAAAAAATATAGAGAACAGCTGATATTATTTATTAAACTCTTTTTTGCTACTTATATCCAAATTGTAATAAAATGTGTCTAATACATTGTCATTTTTTTTATTGCTTAAAGTTAAATATTTAAAAACGTTTCTACATTTTTTTCAAGTTCTTTTAATATTTTATAATGATTATGGATATAAAATAACTTTTAAAAAAAAAAAAGCTGCACATTTTGTAGATAAAATATAAATCAAAATACTGTTATTTTGTACTTTTAAAAAGGCTTACATATCTATGCATGTTAATATTTTTCCTTGAGGTATATTATAGAAAGCGATTTAATTTAAAATGCAGATAATGCTAAAAATATGATAAAGGTTTGTAATTTTAATAATAATATAAAAAATAAAATAAATGTTAAAATCTTACTGAGCAAGATCACACAGACAAATATATACATCAATGATAAACAAATATCACTTCATAATAATGCTTGTTTGCTTAATATAATATTTTATAATGATAAATGCGTTTAAATTATTTATGGCCCATATTTTAACAATTTTTCATTAATCTATATTTAACAATTGAATTTGGAAATTACATAGAGCATGTCTTTTTTTTCTAACATATAGAATCTGTATGCATATTTGGTGATTTAATAACTTTTGCCAAGCTATTATATATTATATATAGCAGAGGTGTCCAACAAGTCGATCGTGATCCACCAGTCGATCGCGAGGCCAATCTGGCAATAGCTGTCGGGTAACGTGTGAAACAAAATAAGTCAAGACTTTCAAGTTTTTTTGTTATTTTTGTTTTTGTTCTAAATTTTTTTAAATTCTAGATAGGTGAAGTCCACTAAGCCGTATCATTATTGAAAATAATAATTTTAATTTTGGTTTAATGTAGCTAATTTGCTTTAATTCTCCATAGACGTCAGTTTTTTGGCCCGTTAAATATTTTTTTTATTTTTTACTAGGTAGATATATAAAAAATAGTATCTATTTCACACCTCCCTCCACTTAGACTATGCTATGACAACAAGTCGATCGCAACACATTTTAAAATTAAAAAGTAGATCTTATGAACACAAAAATTGGCTACCGCTGATATATAGTACACAATATATTTAAATTAATTACACTTAATGATATTATTAACATACTTTGATTATTAAAATCCTAAAACTAAATAAGGTTTATAATAAAAAGAGATATATACAAGCTACTTTACTCTTTTTTTAATTTAATTACATTATTACAATATTTTTTTTATTTTGTATTGATTATATATATATATTAATTCTTCAAATCATTAATTGTCGTAATAAAATAATTAATTAAATGTAATTATGATAATAATATATGGTAAAAAATTAAAAGCAATAGTAACAGTGAGTTATTAGGAAAAAAAAAAAAACATTCAAAATCTTAATTAGAAATTCAGTACATTTTCAGTGCCGTCAATTTCATTAATGACGACAACGTTTATATTATAATAAAATATTTTTTTTCTCTGTAAAACAATGACAAGATACTTACTTTGCTACTACATGCACTTGGGAATGAAAAAAATGATTTAATCAATGGTGTTATTTATTAAATAACAAATATTTGATTTTTAATCGGCCATTATTTGACAAGTTACTGTTTGTAAAAATCATTTTTAAAATAAATTATTTAAACATTTACAATTTTTTTTACTACACATGGTTATCATACTGTCTGAAAATCCTATGCTACATAACATGTATTTTTAAAGTATAATAACTAATACAAAATAGAGGTTTGATATATTGAATACTTTCATAGTGAGAGAAGTATTACCCATAATGTGATATCTTTTTTAGTTTAAATATTCCATGAATCATCATTTACAAAAATAAATATTATTATAAATAAGGACTAATTCCTCTAAGCATGTGCATTCATAATCTCTGTACACTCTCCCATAAACATAGACTTAAAAACACAAATGCATGCTCATGCTCAGAGTTTTTTCCCATAAAAATCAGTCTTTATTCCTCTCCTTAAATTAGAGCTTCATACTATTAGGTGCCTGAGTTATAAATTATCAATGGAATTGTACAAATCCAATAGATTTAAAAATTCTGAACTGATGAACACTATGATTACTGTTTACATTAAACTTTTTTTGCAATCCTGGTTTAAAAAATCACTAAATCAGTGAAATACCAAAAATATTCTAATCAATATATTTTTTAATTTTGTTTTATTATTAATATTCGCATTTTAATATGTATAATAAACATAGAAATCAGATTCTAGTATATTTTTTCTCAAATATATGAACAGATCATATAAGATCACTATTATAATATATAACTCATATTCCTAAAATGATTGGGCAGTTCTGACATAAATATTGTAATTCATCATATATATATATATATATATAATAAATAATTTTTATGGTAAATACAATATTATAGTGTAAATTCTTTTGTAGCACTTTCGATTACATGGTAATCCTCATCAGCTTTAACTGAATTTCAAATTTTCAAACTTAATGCTACATATATTTCCATAAGCTGTGTATGGCCGTATTCACAACTTGCCTATAAATAACATCATTATTATATTTATCAATTAATATTGCCTCTTTAATTTTTTTCTTTTTATGATTTCTTTCTTCCATTAATATTTTTATTCCATTACTATTAAATGTAAACTTATAATTACAAGTTTTTTCATGGTCAAATAATACTGAAGCTGTATTGAATTGACTATTTACATTATTTTTAATTCAGTTATATAATAATTGATGCTCTTTCAATCTTTTTGCCACAGAACATCTCAATTGAGAGATGTAAAATGTCTGACATCCACATGAAATCTGATAAATTATATTACTTCTTTGCAATTTAGGAATTATACTCTTAGAATTATTAATCAATCGATTAACATTCGGAGAAGCACAAAATGAAATATTATACTTTTCTTTAATTATATTCTTAATTAATTTAGATTGCATGTTATTTATAAACAGCATAGATATCCATTTTTTATTATCTAAATAACATTGCAAACACTCTTCTTATTATTAGATAAATTTACTGTATGTTACTTTAGATAATAAAAAATGGATATATATATATATATATATATATGTGATTTATAAATAACATGTAATCTAAATTAATTAAAAATATATTTAAAGAAAAGTATAATATTTCATTTTGTGTTTCTCCGAATGTTAATTGATTGATTATAATTCTAAGAGTATAATTCCTAAATTGCAAAGAAGTATTATAATTTATCAGATTTTATGTGGATGTCAGAAATTTTACATTGGTGAATCGAGATATTCTGTGGAAAAAAGATTGAAGGAGTATCAATTATTATATAACCGAATTAAAAATAATGTAAATAGTCAATTTCATACAGCTTCAGTATTCTTTGATGATGAAAAAACTTGTAATTATAAGTTTACATTTAATAGTAATGAAATAAAAATATTAATGGAAAAAAGAAATCATAAAAAAGAGGAAAATTAAAGAGGCAATATTAATTGATAAATATAAAAATGATGTTATTAATAAGCAAGTTGCGAATACAGTCATATACAGCTTATGGAAATATACATAACATTAAGTTTGAAAATTTGAAATTCAGTTAAAGCTGATGAGGATTATCATGTAATCGAAAGTGTGCCAAAATAATTTAAACTATAATATTGTATTTACCATTAAAATTTATTAATTTATATATATATAATATTTTATAACGGGTATTGTATTTTACATTATATATATATGCCATATATATATATAATATTTTATAACGGGTATTGTATTTTACATTATATATATATGCCATCAAAATAATTATAAGCAAAACAATTTGAAATAGTTTAATTTATTTTCCATATATTTAAAACTAAATTACGTGAATTAAAATTTGTTGAAAAATCACTTTGTATTATCTATTGCATTTTAAGAAACTATTAAATAAATATTTTCTGGAAAAGTTAGTTTCAAGAAATTTTTGCAAAAATTTAATCCATTTTAAATTTCAACAATAATTTATGAATAATATATTAGAAATATCCAAGAAATATTTAAAACTTTTACTGTGTTTTTAAAGTTTTATTTTATTTTTTTTATTAAAAGAAAAATAACATTATTAAAAACCAATTCAATTTATTTAACTTTCATATAAATTTACCCAGATGTTTGAGAACATAAGTTCTCAAAAAAAATAATTTCATGGATTATAAACATGGACTTTTAGAGAATGACTTCAAAAACAGACTGAACCATTGATGGTAAATAAATTCAAATTTTTGATCGAATGATATTCTTCAGAATGCACCCATAAAAACTATTGGAATATTTCAGTCATTGTTTTTTGGTAATAGCATTTTGATCAATTACAGACAGGATAAATTGCTAAACAATTTAGAAACTGTAGTTGACTGTGTTTTACTTAATAAAGCATTGTTAATGTGTGGAAAAAGTAGTCTTTATAATGCAGGAATTTATAATTTTTTTTCATTTCTGCTAAAACGGTCTTATGTATTAACAATTTTTGCAGACTCTTTCTTACCATGTTTTTCTATTTCTAAGATTTTTAAGCTTTATTTCCAAATATATATTTTTTAATCATTTGATAGAATTTGATTCAAAAATTATGCTATATTTTACTCCATAACACTGATGAATAGTTCCAAAGTCTTTAGTGATGATTTTTCTAGATTGATATTATTTTAATAAGAAATTAAGACAGTTTTACAGTGATCTTTTCAATGTTGAGCAGATTCATAACTTTGTCCTAAAATGAAAAATTCATAAAATTTTGAATTGGTTTCTTTATAATGATCGGTAATATTAATTAAATAAAGCTACCTAGTTTTAGTTTTTTCTAAATAATAATGCAATAATGATGACATTTTCTATTGTGAATTGATTTAAAATAATTTTGTAAACATAATTTCTTGATATTTAATTAAAACAATTGGATTTTTTATGATAGGAATTTGACGTTTTTTAGACTAATGTATATATCTATATCTATTGAAAGAAAGAATCTGAAGATACCAATTTCAAAATGCTGATTTTTTGTTTCATTTATTTATCTTAATATTTTTAATTATTTATCACATACAATAAATTAATAAACATATCCATTTTAGAATACCTTCATTCTCACCGTTGCATTGACAAAATCACTGATTGAGTTTTTTAGACCATTTGTTTGACTTTTTATGCTCAATAACTAAATTTGAAGTTATTTAAACTAGTTTTGATCAATTAAATTCTTGTTTTAAATCTTTTATTATTTTTTTTAATTTACTGAAACTTTTTTAATACTAGCCACAATTATTAAAAACGTGAAAACAAGCAGAAAAATATGTTTCTTTAAATTTATTTCCCATTCATAAAAAAAATTTGATACAGCATATTTATTATTTTTATGTCAACATAAGTAACAGTTCTTTAAAAAAAGAACCCAAAATGTTGCAAATCTTAGGATTTATTGTGAACAGAAAACGAACCAACCATTATGTAGAATATTAAAAAATAAGTAATCTATACTCAGCATAAGAACTGTGCAAATCTTTGCCTATATTAGTGTTAAACATGTGTGAAAGTGGGAATCTGTTAATTGTACTCAAAATATTTTTTTATATATAGATTTATTAAGAACATCCAAATCTTTGTTTTCATTGTTTAACAATTTTTAAATTTTTAAATCATTTATTTTATTTATAATTATGATATTAACATATTAACAATATGAAAATATGTCACAAAAGGTATATAATAGACTAATATCTATGTTGGCAATCTAGGTTTTGAATGTGAATAAAAGTGAACAATTTTCATTGAAGTAAATGACAATTTTCTAATAAGGTTAGGATTTTTTCTTTCAGGTATTTATCTCATTTTCAAAGTAGATATGCACAGTAAAAGATAATATAAATATAATTGGAGCCTAAATGAAGATGGAAAAAATTCAAAACAATTTCCCACCTAGAAGTTAATTAGTCTGTTAATAGTTGTTTTTACTATTCTTTATTAAGAAGATTAATAAAAAAACATTTTTTCTGCAGAGGATTATTTAAAGCATAGATATTTTTTATCTTATATTAAGAATAAAAAGAGTTTGGTACAAATTATAATAGACATGGGAAAATTTTTAATTTTTTTACTTTTTTTACTTTTGTTGCAAATAATATTAAAATAATGTCATTCATATTTATGAATGATTGTTTTTTTTAATAGACTAAAACTATATTTTAAAAATTTTGATAACCTTTTTGCAAGCATAATAAAACAGCATAAATCTTTTTTTATTATTAAGACTTTTTTATTTGCTTATTATTAATATATCTGTTAGAACATAGTCCAAGAAAGGCACTATTTAAATAGAAAATTAATATATAAAAAACATTCTGTTTATTTGTAACAATATTAAAAATTTTTCTTAATGTCTAGAAGCAATAATATAATTATTAAACTCCAAATGAAAATAATAATTTGTTGTAAGAAATAATTTTTTTAAAAAAATGTTATAGCATTGTTTCATTAAGTAATATGTATTATTTGTCCCATAAGTATTAAGCTAAACTTACAATAAATTATTTTTTTCAAAACATTAGTAGAGTCTATTTTATATACATATAATCCCAGTGCATAACACTATACTGAAATAAATATATACAAATATTAAGCATTAAATCACCACACATGGCTAAGAAATCCAGTACTGCCCTCTGTGAACTAATATATAAAATACATTAGAGTTCGTATTTCAAAATAGCCAGATCAAAATGATACCACTTTGACCTGACTGTTGTTATATATTGAAATACGAACAAACTCAAACAAAGAACTTAAAATTTAGCAAACAACGATCTTAAATTTTACTACAAACAAACATGTTTTACTATTATTATATAAAGATAAACTAAACTTTAGTAATTTTAATCTTTAAACCACCTAACACAAATGTATATATATATTATTTAAACAAATTTTTTAACTCAGGAAAATGATTTATTACATAATGTGTAATATTAAAAATATTTCAAATATAATTATGAGCATATGTAAAATATTAAAAAAAAAAACATGAAGTTAACAGAAATTGGTTTTGCATCTTTGAAAATAAATGATATTTAATAGATTGTTTTTGAGTATATTTAATGGAATTATTCCCACTTGTCTTTTGTCATCTCTTTCCTTGCTTACTTTTTATGATACCGATTTATGACACTAGTGTCATAGAATATGTAATATATATTAAGAGAGTTATGTGTCTCATGGCATATAATAATATAATAGTATGTGCATGTATTTATATATAAAGTTGAAAGGAAAAGTAGAATAAACCAAGCAAAAAAAATTGTAGATATTTTTTGTATTACACTGGAACAATAGTTAAGGATTAAATAATATTAAATTTAAAAAATATTATAAATTAAACACTTAAAAATGTCTAGTTAAAATTTTATTAAATCTAATAAACAAGCATATTTTTATGTTACAATAGATATGTAGTGGTAATTATAAAATTTCACTATCTATTTTGATTAAAAAAATGTTTTTAATTATAAATTTTATAGCATATTTTGATAAAAAAATCCTACAAAGTTGTTGTAAAAGGATTAAAGTGATTTGAAAAAAATCATTAACTTTTTTCAGTCAAGATAAAAAAAAACTTACTTTAAAATACTGTGTTTTTTTAAATTCCATTCTGACTATAAATAGATTAGAAAAAAATAGTTTTTACAGATTATTACAGCATTATGAATAAAAAGTTATAACAGAAGGTAAGAGATAGTATAGCCACCCACTGTTGTTTGCAACAATAGAGTTTGAATTCACATGGAAGCAAGACCTTATGTGGCTGAGAGCCTAAATATAGATATATATTAGATGGCACAGAAACTGAAGAGAGCTTACTGCAGGCTAACAGTTACCAGATTAAATCTTTCTTGAAGATAACAATAAATCAGTTTATGGTTTTAAAAGGTAACAACTTACCAAGAGATTACTATGCTATATACAAAGTTTTATCAATATACAAAGAAGGATAGACAGAAGTATTACTACATTTTTACAAAATACTTACAGATATTGGATGATTTTAAAAGTAAATAATTTTTGACTAAATTTTTCAACTAAAACTAGATGAATGAAAGAAAATAATCAATAACCATTTCCAGTTTTATTTATTAAAAGTGAAAATGATAGTTGTTCAACCTCTAATTTATAAGTAAAATAATATCTAAAAACAAGGAATTGATTCCTAAATGATTTTATTTTGAAATTTTTAAAAAAAAGTAAACTCAGAAAATCTTATTGTATATACAGAAATAAAAAGCTTATGACTTTTTTTAAGAAAAAAACATTCCAATCTGAATCTTACAATAATTTTCTTTTTTAAAAAATAATACACTTTTTGTTGCCATTAGAAATAATGAATTAATTAATAACTTGGATTCATATTATTTATTTTTTATATGCAGACATGTGTGAATTATATATCTATATATTTTTGGCATTGAATTAACCATTCCAAATTGCAGCATCACACTTTTTACATTTCAGCATTTCTGACATTTTTTTTTGTCCCACACATCAACATAAAATATATGATAAAATGATTATTTCTTTTCAGAAAATAATAAATTTGACTTCATTTGATAGATATTTTTATCTACTACTAAAATAAATTTTAAATGTTCACATTTTGTTTCTGTAAATATTAAAAAATGATGATGTAATCACACCAAAGGACTTTTTATATTATTATTTTTAGAAAGATTATTTTCAGTTTTTAAATATATGATAAAATGATTGTTACTTGCCAGAAAATAAAAAAATTGACTTCTTTTGATAGATATTTTTGTTTACTACTGAAATAAATTTTAAAAGTTCACATTTTGTTTCTGTAAATATTTAAATAATGAGACTGCAATCAAAACAAAGATGCTACACCCGGTTACACATCATTGTTTCTAGAAATATTATTTTCAGTTTATAAAATCAATGAAATATTTTTTAATTCTGATTATTTTTAACACATTGAAATGAATAATTATTTATTTCTTTTATATCTAATGAATCATGCTTTAAAAGTTTAAATTTATTGAATATTTTCTAATGTAGATTGTTTACGTCAAAGTTAACATTTTTTATTTTCTTGAGGTGATATTTACATTTTCTGATAATATAACATTATATTTTTGAAAATAAAATATTTCAAGTCATAATAAGTTATTAATAATTAATATTTCTTGATATCTAATAAATATAGTGCAAATTATTTTTTAAAAATATTTAAAACTGTAATAAAATTGCAAATAAACATGTTTTTGTGTCATTGGACACCACAATATCATAAAATGCCAAACATTTTACAGCCTTGGCAAGAGACAATGGCTGAACATGTCAGGGCAAGGATTATGTCTATTGTAAGAATGAGAATTTTGAATTTACCACCTTTTAGCATGGAATTTTTGGAAAAAAATTATTATAATAAAATATATGATTTTACATGCATTTGAACATATAATACTTATGAAAAAATTCACTAGGAAAAAATTAGCCAAAAGACAAAATAATTCCATTCAAATGGTCATAAAGTCAATTATGTCTTGAAAAAATATATGGTTTAAGTTTATTTTTTTTATAAATGCCAGTTTATGTACACATTTTAATGCACAAGCACACATGTTAAATCAATCTTTTTTATATATTATAAAAATGAATTTCATTTATAAGATTATGATAATTCAAATATATTCATGAATTATTATACCACATGTCTGTGTGGTTATATAATTATGTTTTACATCAAACTATTTAGACAAATATGTAAATTATGATGTATTAATCAATATCAGAAGTCTTAATTATGTGTATAACCATATTCTACATATTTTAATTTAATTTTATTGTTATTAATAAATTTATATTTTATTAAATTATTTCAATGAATTTACTCAATCTTAAAATAGTTTTAAAATATTATATATTTGTATTATACATCTTGCTCACAGTTAACAGTTATAGAGCTTTTGCTCACTGAGCTGGATTCATGCATAATGGTTTCAGTTTATGGACACCCAGTTGATGATGATTTCATTACTTCTCTAATGCTGAATGGTGCAAAGTGGATATCATTTAGAGTCCATACACTACATTTTATTATAATTATTTATTTAAAAATTAAATTTATAATTGGCCACTACATTATTGTTTACTAAGTGGCTAGAACATTGATGATGATGATCAGCATGTTTTAGTATTACAGCATTACTATATTTAATTGTTAAGTTTTTAGGGATTAACACTTAAGCTTGTGCATCCAAATTATTGTTTGAATAATCTGCGTCAAGCTTGAAAGGGCTAAAAAATCAGCCTGGTCTATAATCGACCCACTTTAAAGGCAATCCCAAGATCAACTCTTGATTTATATTTATTGTTGATCATTCATGGTGATGCATGATTATTGTTTTTGTGTAATGCTGATGAACTTATAGTTAACATAGTTATCTTTTTTCTTGGTGATCTCTTATGCTCATATTATTGGCATTAACTGGGGTTGATAATGATGAACTCCATAACTCTAGGTTTACCAGTGACTCCATACTACTACAATATTTTATGCATTTCATATATAAAAGACATATTTTGCAGGTTCATCTATGTTAAAAAGTTTAAATATTGATATACCGATATTTTGACTTGATCACACAAATCATCTACTGGGTAATAAAAGGTAGAAAGATGGTTGTAGAGGTGCTACAATCATTGATTTAAAAAAAAAAAAAAAACATTAAAATTTCATCAATAGCAAAAATGTTAAATTAAGAATGTTTTTTAAAAAAATATTTCCAAATAGGAGAAAATTTGCATGTATCATCTAGCTTATTTTACAATCTGGTCTTCTATGTATCGCAATGTCTTTCTCTAATTTTGCACTGGTAGAGATTATAACATCTGGATATGATCCTAGTACTATAAATACACTGGTAGAGATTATCACATCTGGATATGATCCTAGTACTAGAAAAAATAATTATATATTTTTCTAGTGCCAGGATCATATCCAGATGTAATAATCTTTACCATTGCAAAATTAGAGAAAGCCATTGAGATACTTAAAAGGCCAGATTGTATCAATAAGAAAGATGATACTTGCAAACTTCCTCCTATTTGGAAAGATTTTTTTTAAAAAAAAACATTTTTAATTTAACATTTTTGCTATTGGTGGAATGTTAATGTTTTTGTTCAAGTCAGTGATTGTAGCACATCTACAACCATCTTTCTACCTTTTATCCCCCAGTAGATGATTTGTGTGATCAAGTTGAAACGTTGTCGGTATATCAATATTTAAATTTTTTAACATGGATGAACCTGCAAAATATGTTATATATATATATATATATATCAGCAAAATATGGCTTATGGAAGCAATACAAGAATTAATATTTATTTTTTAACATAGTTACATCTTTTTTTTTTAAAAAAAATCGTATTTATCTTAATATACAAGTTATCTTAAGTCTTGATCCACAACAAATAATAAAATCAAATGCTTAATTATCTTAGTTACAATATGTCTGATAAAATGTACTCAATGTGCTTTGAATGAGATGCTCTCTAATATATAAGAATAAATAGTATGAATTTTTGAATTAGATCCACACAAGAAATCATGACACTATTTTCCAGCATGCTGAAACCTTAGTTCGAAGATATTTGTAATAGTTTCTTCAGTATTTGAACTTATATTCAAAATTAATTTTATATAAACACTATTTGACTTATATGTAAATAAATGATGGTGATAAATACAGTCCATATTGTTTTTATATATGTATGCTTAAAAATATTCTAAAAACAAAAAACTAACTTTGAAATATGTATGCATAAAAATAAATAATAGTTTGTATTTTACTTTATTATTGTTTAGTTTTTAATTTTAATTTTTTATAGTTAATGATGAGTAAAAATATTGTATTCATGTATGTAATGCCTTTTTTCTTATCTGTGTTCCAGATTAATTTTTAAAAATTTATATTTGATTTCGAATTTGTTTTTAATAATAATATTATTAAACACACACACATATATATATATATAAATGGTACATTCTATTTACACATATTAAACAAATAAATAGTGAAGAATATGTGCACCTGAATTAATAGTTGACTATAATTACTTTTTAGTTGAGTTGATTATTTTTTTAATTATAACAATTAATAGACATTTATAACCCAAATAATTTAAAATTAAAAACAGAATTCATTTTTGAATATACAAATTCTATAATAGATCCTATTTTTCCACTTTAATCTTAATTATATCTTGTATCAGTGTGTTTTTTTAGAAAGAATCGTTTCTTTGAATAGAATTTTAAGTCATACCCAAAATATAACAGAATAATGAAATCTAACATTTTATATAATAAAAAATAGATTGACTTTTCAAAAAAATACCTGACACATTTAAACTACCGATATTTTATAAATAAATAAATAATTAATAATTAAAAAAAAATAATTGTTTCTAATTTTACACCACATTATATTTACATATATAATCTGAATAATAAACAAACAAAAAAAATGTATCCTGGTATATTAAAAGTAAAATATTAAATAAATTTGTTGTCAATAATGGTAATAACAAGCAGAAACAACTTCTAAAATTAGATTAGCATAAATCATTGATTTAACAATAACTCCGACAAATATTCAAGTATTTTACCGCAATAATTTATTTATATTGCCTGTTATGACACTTGAAATACGGTACTAATCACAAATGTGTGATTTAATATTGTTTATGTCAAGCTATAAAATATTTCACATATTTACAAAATGTAAGTTAGAAACAAATATTCTAACCTTTAAATGTACTTTTGAATTATTATGTATTATGATGATTAAATGATGGATTTTTATTACTTCACACTAATAATTATTATATATTCTTCAAGATATATTTTATATAATACAATGATTCATTTAAGTTTTGCATGTAAATGTAAACATAGAGCTGATCGAACAAATTGTGTTAAGCGAGTGTCAAACAATGTTTATTACTACTGACGATGATCAAAATTTATCACTTGGTCTTAACTCTATTGTTTTATCTTAATATGCTTTGGGAAGACAATGCAACATGCAGGTGATCGCTCACACAAAAAAATCATATTACAAAAATATATTCTGACTTTCTTAACTTCAAAATAAAACATTTATACACAATAATGATAAAACAAATTTTAAAATAATTAATAGCAGTTAGAAGAAAATATATATATTTTTTAAATATAAATCTTGAATTTAATTAGAAATAAGTTCACTTAATTTTTACTTTCTTGCAAAAAAATTAAAATGAACTATTATTATTCATTTTACTATTTCAATATTTATTTGTAATGATAATTTAAAAATAGTATAATTTACATTTACAAATTGAAGTATAAAATGAACTTTTTTTTTTACATAAATAACTGATTCAGTTTAATGATAATTTTCTAAAATATCTAAAGTGAAACCAATGGTTATTAATACAGACATCTTAGATTGGTCATTACTTAATTGCTTCAAATAATGTACTTTATGTATACTGATATTTGAATATAATAATTGCTGATGTCTACTATAATTTTTCTCTAATATATAAGAGGCAAAATAGAGTTTAAATAATCCATTAAATGGCAAAGAATAGCTTCCCATCTTTGGTTTACTTTTTAGTTAAATGTTAGATTCTCATTCATCAATAAATATTAAATGGGTTATTTAAATGGTTGTGGGTTCACTATTTAAAAGAAAAATTATAAGCTAATACTTAAAATAATCAACTTTATTCCATTTTCAAACTGAAATGATAGGCATGATATACTAATGCACTACTAGTTGAATACTTCAATTTGATATATATTGTAACAAATGGTTTTTTCTTCTTTTTATCATGGAGGGTGCCACCAGATCATTGTGTACCTGGAAAATTTGTTTACCATGATAAAAAGTTAATGATGATGATGATTTGCACTGACCAGACACAGGGAGAGCAAGACTCGATATTATTGTTCAGGCAATTGAGAAAATAAAACACTAAGACATATGCCAGCTAAACTGATTTTAAATAACTTAAAATTTTATTAAACTCAAGCAAAAACAAAGTAAATCTAGTAAACGAAATATGAAAGTTGACTTAGATTTATTATTGTATTCATCAAAAAGTGTATATGAGTACTGCAAATATTAGAACATTAAACACTCTATCAGAAATGGTTTTCTGACCTACAAATTTAAAAAGGGAATTGATAATATTTTCCTTCTGGGAATTTACAAAACTAATTCTCATTTTTCAATTCAGAGATAGTAAAAGAAGTCTTGAAGGAAATCAATGAAACATTGTGAGACAAGCATTCTCTAGTACATTGAAACTAGAGATGTCATTTTCTGACAGAAACAGCTCATGATATACCAATTTTAAAACAATTCATGGTCAATTTTACATTTACAAGACAAATAAAACATGAGGAATGATTATGATCTCATGTAATCTAGAAAAGAAAAAACAAAACCTCCAATTTCAGAAAACCAGAATAATAAATACAATAAACCACCAGCTAAAAGATTTGCAGTCTGCAGGAAATGCAAACTAAACTTATTTCAAAGTAATTTCAGGGTAATAAAAGAGAGGCAGGCTAGTTAAAAAAAATTACAAAGATCTGCCAAAACATTTAGCAAGGATTACTAATATAAAAGGGAACATATTAAGCATATAAAATATAAACTCATAATACACTCTTGGATAAATAAATTTAAAACAAACCTGGAATCTTAAAACTAAGATTCCAGTATGTTCTATAAATACAATAAAAATAGCAAAATGTATAAGTACTGAACTGAGTTCACACCCATATGACTATGCAAGGTATGAGCATTGATTAAAAATGTTATGGTGGTTTCAATTTAAGACTTATAGTTTTGTTGTTAAGTAGAGATAAAAGATGGCTTCTGGAGGGTTGTATTAGATCCTAAGATCTAGGTGCAGTGCTCTCAGATCTAAGGCTCCTCACTGACATAGGCCACAAGCCAGAAACTAGTCTGGGATATTGGATGAGTAGGCAGTAGATGAGGATTTTATGCACAAGTCTTTTGGCATCCATTGATTACTCTGTCTTGCACTGAGTGGCAATACATATGGAGAGTTTTGCCTATAAATACAATAATAGCAGAATAAATGCTCAAATATTTAAATTGAGCATGAAAAGATATAAAAATAGGTTACTTTTAAGATTAAGCTGAGATTTTAAAAACCCTGGTAAAATAAAAACAACAGGTTACCTCAAGGTATAAGTTTAAGACTCCTGAGGTCTTTCAACATGACACATATAGTTCATTCTACTGTAGAATTTCGGCAAAGATTTTGTTTCCATTTTCTGTTAAGGAGGCTGGAGGCAATATTAGAGATCAGTTCCTGTTTACCTCTTACAACATGATCTTGCAAAGATGATTTGGGATCTGGGGGTCATCTTTAAGTTGGTTTAGCATGACATGATGATGAGACAATTCTTTATAGCTGATAATTTTGGCATTGGTTCACAGACACAGACAGTAAACTTGAGAATTGATAGCAGCAAGGCAATTCAAAGAAATCTCATGATAAGTGTACTAAAAGTTGAATGAAACTAAACTAGCTGAATAAATATCAATAGCTGAAGAATAATTAGTCTGAATCCCAGGGCTATTTATATGAACTCTTATCTTCCATAACATCTTTTAATTAATACTTTTTGACCAGTGCAAATCTTTATCTCAGACTTGATCTTAATTAAAGATTCTGACCAAGGTAATCTTATTTAGAATTAAATAAAAAATAAATTAAAAAAAAATTATGATTTTTTTTAATTTAGAATATTTTGCTTGCCTTTAATTACTTTAAAAAAAACAACAAGTGACTAAAAGAAAACTATTTTAAATATAAAATTGATTAAAAAGTAGAAACAACAGAATTTTATAACATAACTGAGTATGGGTGTTATTGCATGTACTCTTACATATAAAATTTTAAATAGTTTTCTTTTAAGACTTTATTAAAATGAAAGGTGGTTTTAGTTTTGTGCTGTAACTATTGAATCAAATAAAGCATCCCATTCAATATATATTTTGTACTGGTCAAAATTGTCTGTTCACATATCAAGATCTAGCATCTAGGCAAAAGTACCTTGAGTCCTATCATGTTTGAGATACATATGTCAGGAACAATCATGAACTCTGCCTTGTATGTCCAGATTCCAGGTTCAATTACATATAAGCAGCAAATCCGATGATAGTAGAATATTTACTTTACCACCAGCCAACATTGCACATCGGAGAGCCAAAAAGACTCAGAGGGAAATAATGACAAATGCATATATACATTTTAAAACAGACAAGTATTTATGCTTAACTTTAATGGTGTCTTACATCATTTCACAAATCATGACATTTAAAATTTAATTAAATCAATTAACTAAAGAATGAGCAATGATCAGATGTTTAGTTTTAAAATTATATTTAATAATGAACAAATAGAAATAAAAAATATATACATTTGAATTATATTAAATGGCGATTAACCTCATATTACAAATATATTATATTGTGCCTACTCACACTTGAACATAAGTATTTGCAAATAAATTATGAAGAATTTTGATGCGATGTAATGACATTTTAATTAATCTAGCACATTTATAAAGTGTACAATTATAATGATTCATCCGAATTACAAACGAAAACACAACGCTGACTGATCCCAGGATGGGTTACATAATTTTCGATTAACTAACTGACAAAGCTATCATAAGTTTAATATATAGGAAAATATAATTTTTTATAAAGATTTATTTACTTTATTTGCATGTCAAACATATGTGGAATTATTTCTCTAAATTATATAGAGTCGTTAAGCAACACATCAAGAGTTATTTAATTTACAAGATACATTTAGTTCGATCATAACATTAGATACAGATATGTATAGGCCTGAGCTTTTGTGAAAAGAGGGCTCTAATATAAAGTGTTTCAGTGTTTGCATAGTGGCCAAATATCTGCACATCCAATATTTTGAGGTGCTTTATCAGATTACAGAAGAAAACAGTCTAGCTGACTTGCCACCCCACATTTTTTGTTATTGGTTAACAAAGTGATAGCAATGGGCCAAACAATGCTGTAATTATCCCATGCATTGCTACATGAGTATGTATGTATATATATATATATATATATATATATATATATACATACATATGTATATATCCATATATATATATATATATATATGGACCAGGGACATTCATCACCCTGTTTATGATCTAAAATGAAGATGAGATGACTCAGGCATTCTGATGCATGTCTCTAGATAAAGCTTAATAACATGAGTAGCCTATGCTAACAACACTCTGGGATGGACTAATAACTAGTCAAATATCTATAATTAAGCATATAACCTATAATGATAACATTAAAAATAATGGTATGATCTTATTTATTAAGCATAGTTTAAAGACATTATTAGAAAAGTATTTTTAATACCAACCAAAGTTCTAAATCCCCCCCCCCCCTTTCATTACTCTTATGTAATAAAACTCCACATACGTATAACATAGTATACAATTAATTCTAAGGTGTGCTTTAAGAAAAAATACTCATATATCTTTTTAGATGGGCAAGAATAAAAACCTAAAAAAGTAATATATACATTTAACATATTTGTTTGCATTAATATTGCACTCTTATGGAGATTATTAACATTGCATAAATCGTAAACTAATCAAAGGTGAAACTTTATTTCTCCCTTTGTTGTTTACACAAAAAGTATAATAATTAGTAAAACATTTTTTTAAAAAAAATCTTCTCCCAACCTAGCAAGTGTTATAGTTTTAAAAGTAAAAACAAACTAATTAAAATTAAATGTTAATTCTATCTAATGTGAGGAGCTAAGGTAAAAATAACTATACTGGTGAGGGTGGGAGTTCATTTAAATGTCATTTAGCATTTAAAATATATATATTAGACAGAATATTAATAAAATAATTGCCGCATTAACTTAAAAATGAAAAAAAAAAATTATGAGGCTAATCAAAATGGTTATAGAATAAAATAGATTATAAAAGTTACAAATAATTAATATTAAATTCTTTCACATTTTAAGAGTTAATCAGGAGAAAGTTATGAGTTCATAAATGCAGCACTTTACAGTGTTACCTTTGGAAAGCAGGAAGCAGATCACTTAAGTTGGTTTTTACAGTATAGCATCAGGTACAGAGATGTTCATCAGTAGTGGCAGGCTGGCTGGAGTTGAGATGGCCTGGTCGTGGAGAAAAGGTGTTTCTTGAAAAAAATTGTAGATTCGTTCCGCCTTACGAATCTACGTACTCTCCCTGATGACTGAATTTGGGCCCTATTTATATGACTTTGGTTTATCTAAGGAATGCTATTAAGTTGTAATACCTGCAGCAATAAAAGAATACTGCAGAACAGCTTTTAGTAAGGAATTTCTCCTTTGTTAATCAGGTAGTGTAAAACAATGCAAATGGATTAGTATTATTGAAACAATTGTTCTAAATCTATTTCTGGTTCAGAAATAGATTTTACCAAACGATAAGTTTTGCTAATAAAATTTATTTAATTTTCTAATAGAGATTATAATTTAATCATGCTAATTGATTTTGGTTTAGAATGCTTTTGCAAGCTACCAAGCCAATTACATCATCCCTACTGCCATTACATACATACGGATTTTTAGTATATAGAATTTTAAATATGCATTTTCATATAACATATACACACATAAATATTAATTTATACCTAATCCCCCATCACTTTTAATATATACATGTGATTTACGCACATATACGACCTATTAAAATTATATAAAATATTATTATCGATTTATTTAATTCAAGATTATTAAATTTCTGGTTAACATTTATTTTGGATACAAAAATTAAAAAATAATTGAACTAAATAGGTGTGTATATACACATAAGACTGGGATTTGAATCCAGTTTGGTGGTGAGGGATTGGATAGGACTGTGAAATGTAATCTGAATCTCATATTCCATTTCAATATTAAGATAGTAACTTATCTATCTCAATATCTAATTCATTTTTAAAATTTTGTCGTTGGCAAAGTATAAGTTAAATTTCAGTTGATTAAGTTTATATATATATGAAAAAACAAGTTTTATATACGTAAAACCTGCTATCGCTTGTATTAATGATCAATAGATGGAGCTTTACCAAGACTTCCAAAACAAGCGTATTCTGTTTACATAAACGTCAGAGTCAATATTCACTGTCTCTTTCATTTTGTTCCACCCTCAGATCAGCTGATTTCAAGCTGATTTGCTTTCATCAGTGAAGGGATAGGAGTTATATATATATATATATATATATATATATATATTGTACCCTCACTTCTCGATATATGATATAATTTAATATATGACTAGCTCAATTAAATCATTATGCTCAGCTAAAATATGTACAACTATCTTTAATATATTTTATAATATTATAACTTATCAGATTTATTACAAACTTATCAAAAATTAATATAATTCAATATTATGTACTAATTAAATAAATATTTACTAAAAATCATGAGACTGTGAAGTGAAGTTACAATTGGTAATCAGATTTACATTGAGTCAATGTCTTTCCAAGACTCTGTCTCAATGGCATAAGAATACTATTACTTCTTCATTATCTCATTACTAACTCTACAGCACTCTTATGACTTTTATAAATGAACTATCTTTAATAATAATAGATAAATAAATCTCAATCTTTTGTTAAGGAACTATAATTAAATGATCTCAGGTTCTTCTAATTATTTTAAGGTAATAATAATTCATGTAGATAGGATTGATAAGGGATTTAATATCAAACCTAAATACACCTAACTTATTCTAAGAATAATAACTAACAATAATAATCTTTAGTGTATATCTTAATCTTATCTATTGGATTATACTTTTAATCATTAAGAAAATAAGTAAATCATATACATGTCTTTCATTTCCATATAGTATCTTAATTTTAAAATATACTAAAGTCTTATCTTTAACAATCTGTGGCAATAAATAACCTTATACTCTTATATTGTGCATTATAATTACTTTATGACCATTGTAATATTATATGTTAATGTCAATCAATTTCTATAAATTATATTAATAAAATATTATGTTTCTTTTTCAAAATAATAAAATAATAAATTCATATTGTGCAAATATTATGTTTATTCAAATTATCTGTTGTCAAATGCTATGGTGTAAAATAATGAATTCGACACACTTTTAAAACAACTTAACAAATTTATTTACATCAACTTTAACAAATAATTTATTTACACTATTTACATTTAAATGGAACTAAAGAAAATAAATAAAAATAAGAAAAATAATAATACAAGCTTTTTTTACACTGTTACTATTTCCATAATCATCAATAAATAATTTATACATTTCTAAAATGTTCTATCAATAATATTTAATCAAGTTTAGGACTTTAAATTTTAATAAAACATCATTTATCATCAATTAATACAGGAAACGGTTTTGTGTGAAATATCATTCATGTAGTATATACGTAAATAAACAGACTTTAATAATTAAAATGCTATTTCATTTAAGTTTTACTGCTATTTATACTATAATGCACTAGTATGTATCACATTACTATTAATATTATTCAAAGATCAATTAATGTATAAACTGATAGAACTTTGTAATATAATAACAATTATTGATTATCACTGTTTATTTCATTCTGATATAATGTCATACCACATGTCTTATCAAAATATGCATTAGGTATATGTTCTTTTAAAATAACATTTTAAATTATTCAACAATTTCAAATTTTATAAAGTATTATGTTAAATAAAATTCTATGATTCTTTTCTATTTAACCCATTACTTTTCTTTACTTGTTATTCTTATTCCTTTATAAAACTACTACCTACAAAAGTCATTTTAACCTTATTTAATTTCAGAAAAACAAATAACCAATTTCAAAAAAAACAAAAATAATAACGATCCAAACTCTCTTATACCTCATCCTCTATATACAATAAGCCTTCAATCAAGATATAAATTTCTATGTAAAATTAACTTACTTATCTAATAAAATAAAAAATAAAAATACAGACTTTATATACTTCTTACTAACTTGAAAAGAAAAAATAAATAACTTACGCTAATAAAATCTAATTCCTAATATTATAACAGAAACATTAAAATTTATTCACGAAAGAATCATATAATTATTTCTAGGTTCTCATATTACATTGTACTAAATTTACATCATCAATTTAAAATATGCATATTAAAATAAAACTGCTATTATTAATCTTGTGCGTGTATATTATTTAAACATTAATACATTCATTCAATAATTATATAACATTTGGTTGATCTAAAGAAAACATAATAAATACATCAAATTATTATTATTATTATACAATTTTTAGCATAAATGATACTTCAATGTCCAGTCCGTCACACGATGTCCTCCAAGATTTTCAGTTTTACAAAATAATTTCACATTTACACTCAACAATTATTCTTTAAAATATTACGTGTTGTATAATTATAAAATAAACTTTATGCAATAAAAGTTATATTAGTATTTAGTTATTATTTAAAAAAAATGTAAATGTACCTTTCCTATCTTTAATAAATCAATAATTAATGAAATATTTATGTTAGTTAATAAATAAAAATATTACATAACATCCAATGGTGTTTTCTTCCATTATATTGTTCTTTTTCCTAGGCACAAATTTTCACCAAACATTACTTCCTTTTCCGGTACATCACGTGTCTTTAAAAGTTTTTATGAAATAAATGAAAACGTTCTTTTTTTTAAAAAAAATAAAATAAAAATAAAAGTCAAAGTCAGTTCCATTATAAACAAAATAAAATTAAAATAGTTTATAGGATCCATATTCATTTCTTTAAGGAAAAATTTTAAAAGTTATTATTTTTTAGAATTAGTCTATAATTTATAAAGTTCTTGTTTAATTATTTTAATTGATTTAATTTGGATATCCACACGTAATTTAATTTGCGCATTCCGTAACAGATATTTAGGTAAGATTATTTTTAGTCTTCTATACGACCAGCGTTCAGACTTTAATAATATCATAATTTTATTTATAGGTACGTCTTTACCCATTAAATTTCTAATTTAATTGCCTTTTAAAACTGTCAAAATGTAGTCTTTTAAACCATAAAGACTTAACAAGGCAAATATTTATATAATTACTGTTACATATTATATCTTTACCAAGATATATATTTAAATTTATAATTTACAAATACTTGCTTCATAAAGAAGTATTTCTCATTCTTTTAAATATCTATTTTATAAACATTAATTACGATCAGCTTTTTAAATTTATACAAGGTCCAACGTATTACTTTTATGCATCTAATAATTCTTCTAGTTGATCCAGCGTTTGTTAAATTTTCAGTATAAAGTCTCCTATACATTCTATCCTTATACGATGTCTTCATGATTATTTGATAGTAAATTGAGCTTTAATAGGAAATGATCAATAGGGAACTATAATAAATTAACACTGCATATTTATCGATAAACTTTTATAAATTATTTTTTAAAAAACTACTCTCTAATAATTTTAAAACGATTTTGAGAGCGTCTATAATTACTTAGCTATTTCTAATAGCATACTTTACTTTAAGAATTTCCATCACAAGTCCCCTCCGAACAATTGAACCTTGATTTTATATCGGAAGAAAACTCCCACTTGATTGGTGAATTAAACAATTGACTTGCTAGCTTATTTACATATTTTACCAACAAGATAGAATTAAAAATAAATAATGACTTATTTAATATTTATTATTTATCACATTATTAAATTCTAAATTAATTCTTATCATTTATTTAAATCTATTAAACATTTTTTAAAATATACTTTCTTGCTTTATTTTTAACTTTTATAAGACTATTTTTATAAACAAACTAAGTCTATTTTTATTCGTTACGTTTTTTTTTTTTATGCAGTATTTTAAAAATCAGATTTAATATTTCACATTAATTATCTTTATTTTTATTTCATGATAGCCAAAATAATATTTATATATTTTATAATAGAATTTTTAAAATAGCTTTGCAACTTTACTAAAAAACTCCCAAGCATGTGTGTATGTGTTTAATTAACATCTGTTTTTACAACAGAGCTACAGACGCTTGTAATAATCTAAAAATAAACTAACAATCTCATTTTTTAAAAATAAATATTTTTAAAATAAATAATACATTATAACAGCTTTTAAAATAATAATTCGATATTATTAAAATCAAATATTAATCTTCTATTATGTATTACTAATAATTAAAATATTTATATTCACTTATTAAATATTAATTTTTATCAACAGTAAATATATGCATTTAATTTCAACTTGTCTTTTAAAACTTTAACTTTAAATATTCATTTATTAAATTTATTAATACAGTATTGATCATGGCCAGTTTTCCCAACCATATATCATTATCATCCCCATTAAAACGTCTCTCTCAAACATCAGCACAATTTTTACATATCAACACTCATGAATTACTTTAATTACACTTTTAAAAAGATTGTTATAAACAAAATTAACATCATATAGTTAAATATATCTTAAATTTAAAATTTTTTAAATAGATTGATACAACAATTTATGGAGACCCATACAAAAGGGCACAATATATATATATATATATATATATATATATATGAATATATAGGAGTTAGATATATATATATATATATATATATATTTGTTTATGTTATATACACACATATTGATAAAGATCTGCAGTTATATTTAAGTTTAGTCAATTTTATTTTAGTTTCAAAATAAAGACACAATTGCATTCTAATTAAAATTATTTTAAATAAATTTGTTTAAAATTTATATTACAGAAACAACACTTAATCATAATCAATACAAGATTTCTCAATTACACCTGGGTCTCTTTTTACATGGACTTATTTAACATGATTTTGAAGTTACACAATTCATGTTTCACCGGAAGTTGAACTTCGATAATGTGCTATTACTTTAAATAATAAATTTCGCGCACTTATGTTATATTGAAAGTAATAGCACATTATTGGAATTCAACTTTCATCTAAGTAATTTCAATATTTTCAGAAATTAAAATCATGATTTCCACATTTTATGTATACACCCATTAAATTTTACAAGATTATAATGTAAATTTGTTCAAACATTGTGCATGTTAATTTTGCATTTTAAATCACATTCTGTGTTTGCTTTTTAAAAAAGAACGTAATCAATTATTAATCATTTTGTGTCCACAAGTTTATTTTTAAAAGGTGAGTAGTAGCAGTGGGCACAATTAAATTTGACAATTAAAAATTAAAATCTGATTTTTAATTGTAATTAACAATTTAAAAATTACTTACGGTGACTTGAAATTAATGTGATATAAAATGAAATTTGATTTTTAAACGGAATTGAAAATTAAAAAATTAAAGACAAAAATAAGAATTTAATTTTTAGTTGTTAGTTTTAATTAAATTTTTCCCAGCAGTGGTGAATAAATGTCTTTTTATTATCATAAGTCTAAGTTTATAAACAATTAATAAAATCATCATCTCAAAGATTAATTACTAATTACATTGTCAACAGAAAACCATTAACACAACATGAGAGTGAACTTGGCACTAGTTATATTTCCTCTTGTGAGAATCTGATTTTTTAGTGATAATAATTAAAACGTATTAAAAAATTTAAATTACTGTACTGTAAATTATGCATAAAAAATATTATTTTGAATAAAATTAAATATTATAGTTAAAAAAAGTTTGTCTTGTATCATTTTTTTTCAAATTTGAAATTTTTTATTAGTCATATTTTATTTATTTATTTATTTTTTGCACGAATTTTAAAGTAATTTTACATTAGTGCTTTGCTTTTACACGAATTTTGAAAAATTGCAGACCGCATCCCCCCTTTTGCAATGTAAGTTATGTCTATTTTTGTGTGATTTTGTTTGCACATGTTTTCTGAGGAACCTATCTATCATGTAAAATGAGACCCAAGTGTATTTAGTATATTTTTTATTAATTAAAATTCTTATAAAATCATTTTTTTATTAAACCTTGTTCCTAGTTTTGCAAATGTTGGATTTTAATTAATATTTTATGTGTTATCTTTAAACAAAAATATATATCTAATTTTTTAAAAATGTTTGATAAATTAATTGAATAAAAGTAATTACTGGTTTAATTAATTAAAAAAATTGTTGAGTAAATTGAATGAATAAAGATAAAAACTGGTTTATCCAATAAAGAAATGTAAACAGGTAACCACTGACTTTGTTAATTAAAAAATTATTGGTAAATGAGTGGAATTATTAATTCAAAATTTAATTAATGAATGAGCTTGTTAATCAAGAAAGTTAATGATATAAAAAAACAGCTCAGAATTATTCAAGTCATTCTGCTTCTATTTGTCATCAATCCTGCTTACAATTGTGATTGTTATCTTTGACTGATTAGCTTAATGTATTCTGAACTTTTAACAGTACCCATGTTAGTAACCATACAGATTTAAAGCACTTTAAAATGAACTTCACTTTTTCAGTGCATAGCCTATAGTCATTGGATGTTCAATTTTATTTGCTGAGATAAGCCAACAGCATACAAATTACTGTTGTCAAATATACCATTCAATAAATGCATTTCTCAAGATTAAAGAAAATTTCAGAACAAATACTCTCAAGATTAAAACTAGTATACAATAATACAGGAAACTACTGAAACAGTAATATCTTACAGAGTATCCATTTCACTGGCTCTATCCTGTAATTATATTTGTGTCAACCTTCAAACTTCCTTGAATACACATATATATTTCTATAAACATTATTATATATGTATCACCACATGTATATATGTGAGTCCAGGCTGTAATGTATAATTGATTTAGGTATATTGCAGCGTATTTATATTTAAAAGTTTAAATCTTTTTAATTTTATAAATTTATGAACTATAATTTTGTTTCATTTGTTTCATTGAGAATCACATGTATATGTACAATTTCACTTAGAACCGGCTTACATATATAATGAAATGTTTATTAAAAGATTCTCTAGTTTTCTTAAATCTCCAAACTCAAAATAAAATGTCCTCAACAAAAATCATGCCGCATGCACCTGTTTTAAGATTGCATGAAAGCTAAATCTGTAAATCTATTATTTTAAAAAAATATTTAAAGTATAACTTAGTCAAAAACAAAGTCAATGAAGTAGCACTATTTCAGATTCTATTGGAGATTGAGTTGGTTAAACCAAGGTAAAATTAGATGATAAAAATTTAAATAATAGTAAAGTCAATTTTGTAAATTTAAAATCAAAGTTGTAAACAAACTAATGGATCCACCCTGCTGTGAATCCAGCCTGTGGAAAAATATAATATAGGAGTAAAAATAGTATAAATACCCTACATTCTGGCATAGTAATTATACTATATAATTTATGAGTGAGTTGCTACGTGAACCTGGCAGTTCAAATCATATAATGAGCAGATAGAATGTCTGCAGATTTGCCATTTCTTCTTATGGGAAAATAATCACCTTCAGCCCCATCCTGCATGCTGCCATGGCACATGATTAACATTATCACCAGGATGAGTATTGGAAGGACTTCGCACCCAAGCAACCTATGAAGAGAAGAGTGCCAGAATGCCTACTCCCAAATGCTAGATGACTAAGATACAAGAAGAAAGTGGTAATATCTTCATAAACTGCAGAGTTCTTAAAATAATTTTTAATATATCATTTAAAATATTAAGCTAGCTACTGTAATCTAATGAACATTCATTATAATTATAAATTTCCTTCAAATTAAATCCTTCTAAATTAAAAATGTCATTTGTCTGTATCCTAATTAATATAATTCATTTATGTCAATCCAATTATTATTTTGATTTTTCTACAAAGTGTCGTCATGCCTACAATTATTGCTTTAATAATTTCATTTTCATTTATTTAATCTATGTTGTGACATGTCATCATTTTGAGGTAGTGAGAAATTTCATTTAGTAAACTTTAGGGAGAGACAATCCAAAGCTCCCCAGCATAAGATTACCAATGCTCTTTAACATGTATAAATTGTTGCATTGAAATCTTATTTTACTAGATAATAACTGGTTGCTACACACTTATTATTATCAATATTTAGTCATCTTTAATATTGTATTTATATTTAGTAAGCTTTGCCTAATACCAGTTTATAAATCATTTATTATGTTAGAAGTGAAATGATAGTTAAGGGTGATATTAAAAGTATATTTGTAAATGTTGTTGGAGCCATTAAATATATTTCCTTCCCCACCTAATATATGTGAATGCAGATTCAGTATATTAATTGGATTATCAGTTAGTTAACCCTTTACTTAGCATGATTGATATATGATATCCAAGAGCTAGGTCAAGTTAGTTTTGGCAGACAGAAACTATCTATTCAGGCACATTAATTATATATATATGTGTATTACTAGGCATTGTGAGTGTGTCTTTACTAAGTACCTAACATGCTTTAATATATTGCTATATCTGATGGGCTAGCAGTGGAGGTTGTTTCCATATCTCAGATTTAGAGCACCAAACACATTATTGACTTTAAGGTCAGAACACTTGAGTAGCCAATACAAGTCCCTGAACAAATGTTTTTTTTATTACTGTAGCAAACTGTTTGGTCCAAGGGCACTGAGTATTCAGAATTGAAGCCTGTGACAAATTACTCACTCACACCGTAAACTTTATTTTAGTATTTTATAATTGCCATAGTCTTCAGATAATAAATATTATGTTACAATACATATATACAAAACCATAAAACAATACAATACTAGATAAAAATGCAAACTTTATCAAAATTGTTACACAACTATGCTTTCATCTAGTAAACAAATAGACCTTCTCAAGTGAAAATCAAACTAAAAAAGCAATATATATATATATATATATATATATATATATATATATATATATTGTACCCTTACTTCTTGATATATAAAATAGTTTAAAAATACAACTAGCTCAGTTACATTATTATGCTTAATTAAAATTTGCATATCTATTTTTAATATACTTTTATATTATCACATCTTAATTAAATTTATTATTAATTATCCAAATCAATATAGTTCCAGATTATATTAATTAAATAAGTATTTAATAAAATTATGAGACTGTGAAGTAAAGTTACAAAGTAATAAGCAGATTTACACTGAGTTAATATCTTCCAAGATACTGTCTCAATGGCATAAGAATACTACCACTACCTTATCATCTTATCACTACATTTATAGCATTCTTATGACTTTTAAATGAAATGAATTATCTTTAATAATACTAAAATAATTCCTAACTTTTAACTTAAAATATAATTAAATAATCTCAGGTTCTTCTAAGTTGTTTTAAAATAATAATAAATTATGTAAATAAGTATGATGTGGGATTTTATATCAAACTTAAATACACTAACTTATTTTAATAATAATGATAAATAATACTAATCTCAGAGTGTAATTTAATCTCATCTATTTCTATTCTATAATCAATCATTAAATGAATAAACAATTATATGTATATCTTTTATTTCATATGGTATCTTCATTTTAAAATAGATCAAAATCTTATACTTAATAATCTGTGACAATAGACAATATTGTATTCTTATAATGTGCATTATAATCATCTTATGACCATTGTAATATTTATGTTCATGTCAATCAATTCTTATAAAATAATGTTAAGCAAATATGGTATTCAATTCTAAGTAATAATAACAAATTCATTTTGTGCAAAAATTATGTTTATTTCAAATTATCTGATGTCAAAATGCTGTGGTGAAAAATAATGAAACTCGACACACTTTTAAAACAAATTAACAAATTTATTTACAATAACTTCAAATAAGAATTTATTTACACTATTTACAGTTTTAGAATTTAGGAAAATAAATAAAAAATAAAATAGGAAAATACAAATATAAGAGGCTTACACTGTTATTAACTCATGTACTTAATAAGCAATTTTACATTCCTTCAAATGCTATACCAATAATATTATAGTATGTTTTCAAAACTTAGATTTTTCTTAAAATAAATAGTAGTGTACTTTAATTACTACAAATAACAATATATGTCAAGACTATTTATGTAGCATGTGTAAACAATGAAACTCTACTAATTAAATAGCTACATTAATTAAGTATTACCATTTATAATGTATTATCATGTATTCACTTTATTATTAGCATTGCTTAATGCTTTATATAAATTAATGTATCTTTATAGTGTATAACAAATAATTGACTGTAATTATACTTTACTTAATGTAATTCCTGTTATATGTTTTATCAAATATGCATTATATATCTCTATTGTTCAAATATTATTATTTAAATCATTTATCAATTCTAAATTCATAAAGCATTACCTTAGATAAATTCTATGATTCTTTTCTGTGTAAAAATCATTACTTTACTTAATGTGTTCTTTTAATCCTTTCTGATAATTTTTATCTATAAACATCCTCTATATTTATCTAAAATTTCCGGAAAACAAACATCAGCCTTAAATAAAATATTCATCATCCAAATTACCTATACTACATCGTTTATACTTAATAAACTTCAATCCAAATATAAGCTTCTACCCATAACGTAACTTAACTTATTTAATAAAACAAAATACAAAAAAAAAATAGAGTCTTTTCAAATCTATTCTTATCTTGCAAATAATAAAATAATTACCTAAATAAAGAATAAATATAATTCTAATACTATAACATAATAAAATATCAAAATTTATTTATGAAAGAATCATATAATTATTTCTAAGCTTCTTACGTAATGTTGTATCAGGTTTATCTTATAAATTAAAATTATGCATATTTTAATAAAGTTCGTTGCCAATATAACGTATGTGTTTTCATAAAATATCTATCCATTCATTCTACAACAACATAATATTCAGCTGATCTAAAGAAAAACATATTAAATTCATTAAAAATCATTATACAATATTTTTACCATAATAATAATAATGTCCAATCTGCTATCCAATATCCTTTGAAATTTGCAGCTTCATAAAATATAAAAATCATTCACATCTCCACTTACACACATTCATTAGAATATTCCGTGTTACATTAATTATAAAATAAATTTATGTAATTAATTATTATATTATTTTTATGTTATTATTTAATAAATGTACCTAACCTACTTTTCATAGTTTAATAATATTTTAAATTTTATGTTAAATAAATAAAATAAAAGTTCATATTACGTATTTCCAGCGACGTCTTTTGTTCTACCATAAAAGTTCTAACAAATATCCTACGTATAAAGTCAATAGAACACTATTTCCTGTTCCGTTGTATCACGTGTTTCTTGAAAGTTTATAATAAAAATGATAACGTTCTTTTTTTAAAAATAAAATTCAGTTCCCACAAGAAAACAAAATAAAATTAAAAAAAATAGTTTATAAGTTCTGGATCCAGTTCTTCATAGATTATTATTTAAAAATTATTATTTCTAAATTAATTTATAGTTTATAAATTATTTTTCATTGAATTATTTTAATCAACTTGGCTTGCTTGGTTTGGACGTCCATGTATTACTTATGCATTTCTAATAACATATTCAGGTAAGAATTAATTTCTCCATCTATAACGACCAGCGTTTTAGACTACTTCAATAATAATAATTTTATTATATTACGATTTTAAAAATCATATTTATAATCTATTTGCCTTTTCAAATCGTCAATATTTAGTCTTTTAAGCACAAAGACTTAACAAGGCAAGTATTTATTAAAATTACTACTTCTTATATCTTTACTTAAGATATACATTTTAATCTTTTAAAATCTGCAAAAATACTTTCTTTCTATAGAAGTATTCATATTTCTTTTAAATATCTATTTATAATAGACAATAGTAATTTAAACTTTTAAAACTATTTATAGTCCAAAATACTACTTTTCTCCATCTCGTAGTTTTATGTACTAATCCAGCGTCTATTATTTCTCTAGCATAAAGTTTTTGATATATTTCTCCGATACGTGATGTTTCCATGATTATTCGTACGTAAATTGAGTTTCGATATTGAGAAGACCAATAGGGAATTATTAAGTTTCTACTGCATACTTATCATTTAAAAATTATAAAATTATATACAATAACACTCTTATGATTTTAAAACTGATTTTAAGAGCGTTTATAAATTTACTTGGCTATTTTCTCAATAGCACGATTAACTTAGAAATTTAATTACAGAGAGAGAGCCCCCTTCAACAATTGAATCCAGCTTTTATACTGGACGAGTCTCCTCATCTGATTGGTACGTTTAAACAATCAAACTTTGCTGGCTTATTTACATATTTATCAACTCACTATTAAAAATAAAATAATGACTTATTTAATATTTAATATTATTACATTTTTTTACAAATAATTTTTATCGTTTATTTAAACCTATTAAACATTCTTTTGAAATATTCTTTCTCACTTGGTTTAAATTTTAACTTTTATAAGATCATTTAAAATAAATTAAATCTTTTAAATACGTTATATTTCTAAAGTAATATTTTTAAAAATCAGATTTAATATTTTACATTAATATCTTTATTTTTATCTCGTGATAACTCACGTATTATTTATAAATTTCACAACATAATTTTAAAATAGTTTTGCAACTTTATGAGAAAGCTTCCAAGCATGTGTGTGTGTATCTCTAATTAACATCTGTTTTTACAATACAAGAAACGCTTCCCATAATCTAAAAATAACTTAACAATTGCATTTTTTAAAATAAATATTTATTTTTAAAAATAAATAAGATATTACATCAGATTTTAAAATAATTATTTGATATGATTAAAATCAAATATTAATCTCAATTTAAGTACTTATAATTTAAAATATTTCTATTCACTTTTAACATATATTTTAAATTAAATAAATATCTTTGTCTAATTTAAACTTGTCTTTTAAATACTTTAGCTTCAAACATTTGTTATTAAATTTATTAATGCAGTATTACATCATAATCATCATCAATTTAAATATTTTCTCAATATCAACACAATTCACATATCAAATACTCATAGATTGCTTTAATTAAACTTATGGTAACATTACCACAAGCAAATTCAACATCACATATTTAAAATACTTCTTAAATTTAAAATTTTCTACTAGATTAGCACAAAACTTAAATGGTGACCCATACAAAAGGGCACAATATATATATATATATATAGGATATATGTATATATAAACTAAAAAAGCAATATATATATATATATATATATACATACAAAACCAACAAACCTTCCCATAATTCATTTCAAAAAACAACTTCTCCTTATATCAAAATATGACTTTCTTATAATGTATGATATTCTTATTTGATATTTGTATTTCTTCAAAGTTATATATGTAATCATGTAAATAAATATTAATAAATACAGTAACATAAATATATATAAAGTACAATTTTAAAAACTTTTATCCACTTAGGAGTGCTTTTAAGTAGCTAAATTTATAGACTTAATCAACCAATACTAATTCTTTTTTAAGTATCTTCAAACATGCTTTCAAAATCTAGCCTTCCTACAATTTATTAATTTTAATATTTGCAACCTGTCTATTAATTAGATCATGCTTATATTTATATATTAACATAGGTTCCTTTATTTTCCTTTTATTATTATGTCTTTCAATTTGTAAATTTTTCACATTATTATAGCCAAAATTAAAACCTCTATATACATAACTTATTATAATCATAAAAATGTGATGTTGAACATTATCAATTTCCATTACAATTTTGTTTAGTTTTTTGAACCCTTTTAAATAACTTTTAAGTATTCTTTATTTCTTTTTTCCAATATACATCTTAATGCTTCTATATATCCACTACCACTTTTACATCTCCATTTATATATGATGCAATTTTGAATTTTAGTTTTTGAAATATTTATTATTTTATTTAATCCAGGAGGTACAAAAAAATGCAATTTCACATATATCTTTATATATTTTATTATAAAATTCACTTGTTCATTTGAAATATATAGCATTGATATCTATATTTTTTATTCTTAGTAGAATCAACCTTATTATTTATAGCTTTATTTTTTAATTTCTTATCAATATTTTAGTAGTATTATAATACCAGATAATACTTATATCCAACTTTTAACAATTTCTTTGTATAAATTTCAATATTTATTATTTTATCCAATGTATTCTTACAAAGATTGTTGTTTCTAAACAAAATGTACTTCAAACCTGTTATATGTTAGCACCATTGACTTATATGGAATATATTCTTTTTTTCTATTGGTTTAATCATCATTAGTAATCTAGCTTGCATCTATTTCTAGTTATCTTAAGATCAAGAAACTGCACACACCTTCACTTTTTATCCACTTTAATCTATTTTAAACTATGTAAATTATTTAATTCCTTTAACAATTCTTTAATAATATGTGGTTTACCACATACAAATACATCATTCATATATTTATAATATACAGTAATATCCATTTGATAAAAATTCTTTTTCAAAATAATTTTTTGACATGTTGAAATTACAAAATTGCTGGAAAGACCATTGCCTAACCATTATCCATTCTATAAAAATCATTATTAAAAACTGCATGCATGTTTTTAATCAATAAAATTTATTGTATCAACTATACATTTTATTATTTTCACATTAATATTTATTAAATTTAATGTATTAGAAATAATTTTAATAAACATTATTCAATCACTTGATCTATACATTTCACTCACATCTAAAGTACATATAACATCATTATTATCAATAATAACATCACAAAATTTACTGACAAAATCAAATGAAGAAAGTTGTTCACTATACATATTTTTGTTACTATATATATATATATATATATAATTAAGAGCATGCTAATGAGCTCTAAACAAGCTTTTATTTTATTTACATATTTGTAAGTGTAAGTTATATATAAGTCATGTGACATCTGACTTTTTATTATATATATATATATATATATATATATATATATATAATATTATATATATATATATATATATATATATATATAATGTTAATGTATTGTTAAAAGGCTGTTACCTTGACAACAATTTGCAATTGCTGATTTCTAGTGATATTGGGATTATCTAAGTGTTGACTAGCTTTTAATGATATATATACACAAAATATATGATTACAATATAATGCAATTTAACTTCTAATTACACAAACTGAATTTTTTATGTATTTTATAATTAAAACATTTTTCCTATAGCTACTTACAAAAAAATTTTAACTATAATTAACTGAATAAAATTTAATTAGTAATATAGATATTTTAAATGAAGATAATAATTATTTTTTTCTAAGTTAAGGCAATTTATTATTTTTAAAATATATTTTTCTTCTTTTTATTAACATTAGAATTTTATTTATAACACTTTTACATTTTGCATTTAATTTATAAATCAAAGCATTGAAGCATTTTCTGCTAATATTATTGTCAAAGGAGATTTATAAACTGTATAAAATTTAATATCTAAACTGTTAAATACAACAGTTGTGGGGTTAAGTAAAAAATAAATTATTTCATCAGCTATGCCAAAGCCTTAAGCACCACTAAATCAGAGCATGCCAGAATTTGGTTTTATGTAGCACAAATTTTATTTGCTTTATTTAAACTATGAAAAATAAATTGCAAGCAGTTTTTAATATATAATTATACTTTGAAATTATAGCCAATTCCATTTTTATAAACTTCAAAAATTTAAATATATAATTTAGTTTATTTAAAAGTGTTAAACAAAATTCACTATCACTAATGCAGTTTCTTTTATATTATTAATGAACACATGCACAAATATAAGCAAAAGTTTACTTATATTTCTTTGACTTCAACACATCTTAGTAAATTTAATAAGAATTAATATCTTAAACATCTGAAATGTATAAATGAGGTACTTGTGCATTATATGTTCTACCAAGCTTGGCAACCATTTTTTTAAATACATACTTTCAGTGGGCTACAATTTTTTTTAAATTTTATTTTACCAAATACATATTAGTTGTTAAGTTATCATATTTAATATTTATATTTTTCTTTTAGTATTATTTTAAAAAAAATTCTGCAAAAAAAATTGTATTTAAACTTTATTTATTGTTTATTGTAATACATAGAGTTATTAATATAAAAATGGAAAAAATATCCAAAACATGTTTATATTCATTATTTTTCAAAAAGAATAAATGAAAATTAATCATATTAGTCACCTGAAATCTTTAATAACCACCAAAATTGCCACACATATATATTCTTCTTTATGCAGATGACACTATATAAATTCATCTTAATAGAATATGATGTGATATGATATGACTACACCTTTATCAAAGTTAAAAATTTCTCAGCCAATATTTACAAGAAAAATCTGTTAACAACCTGACCTTATCTGTCCATTCTCCACCCTAAGTTTTTAACATTTTCTTCTCTATTTTGCTCTATCCCATTTCTACAAAATCATCTTTGTCCACTCCATGACCTTTCTTTTTCCAACACCAGCATAAAGACCACTAATCCATTTTCTGTATAATTACTTGGTCTATATTTATTTTCCTACAACTTCATTATTTATACACTTTCTGCTTGTAAGCATTTGCAATCTATCAGCCAATGACTAATATTTTTCATGCCTTTTTTATATAACATGTAGACAAAATTACCCACATTTTTCCATTTATGCATACATTCTCTTGTTGCTAGATATTATGTTTGAATCTTAAATAGTAAATTACTTTCCACTACTATTATCATAAATTAATTCACATTCAATATTCTGTTTACTTCTATATATATATATATATATATATATAGATATAAAAAGAGCTTATTATATATATATATATATATATATATAAGCTCTTTTTACTCTCCATACTAGTTCTCCATATCTCAATCTTCCTATATTTTATCAATGCATCTATTCTTCTATCCTACTCTTTGCCACTGTACCACAACAATTTTCATAACACAATAATCCTACTCTTTGTATAAGTATTCTGACATAAAGCCTTTATCCAAATCTTGTTGCCTTTCCTTTATTTGTAATCCAATTAAATACTACTTTGGATATTCTTTTACTGCTATCTATCAAACAGTTTCATTTTATCTTTTGCATCTCTCATATAAAAACATGACCATCCACCCTGTGAATTGCCTTTTTTTCCATCCATACATCTACACCTAATGTATGTCTTCCCACTTCTCTTTGTAGTTTTCCAGGTAATTTAACATCTTTTTTTTAATCTATTACCCATCATTATCATATATTAACTCAGAAACTGCTAGCTCCCTTCCATACAATTCTTGCTACATCATATTTATTTTATGAAAACAGTTAATTTTTTATCATTCCCTTTCTTTTCTTTGCTTCATTTATCAATTTTTTCCCATTACTCCAAGAAATTTCTCTGATTATTTAAGACAATTCCCAAATATTTGTACCTATTTACTACATTTAATTTTATATCCTCCAAAAAGTTTTTTTTTCTTTTTTCCCCCAGCGTTTACCATCATTACTTTTGATTTTCCTTCACAAAATTTGATTATCTCTTTACCTAATCCTGCACAAGTCTTCAGTATAACTTCCACAACTTCCCTATTTTCTGTGGATAAAAATATCAGCAAAATAAAAGACATGATAGTGTATACAGTCCCTTGTCATCTATTATTTGTATTTCTACCCCTCTTCCTACTTTTTCTATTGCCCTTTCTATTTTTCTCAAATATAACAAAACAAAATAGGTGACCTAGGGCATTCTTGCCTTTAAAGATCCAATAAAGACCCATTTATTCTCAAATTTATGAAACTTATCTATAATCTACTTTTATGCACTCTATCATATGCCTTCTCTATATCTTTAAAGACCATATGATAATCGCATATCTGTATTCCTATTCATTTATATAAGTTGTGTGCCTTTAAATAAACTATCTTCTATATGTCTATCTATTCTAAAACCTTCTTGCATTTTTTCCACTGTATTATTTTTTTCCATCCAATTTGCCACTCTTTCAGCCACCATATATGCAATAAATTTATAGAACACTGACGTTAGTGCTACCTATCTATAATTGTTTATCTTTCTATAATCTTACCTTTTTCTTTAAATAATAATCTCACCCTAGTATTATTCCAGCTATCTGGAAATTCTGTCTTCTATGCCATTTTTTAAAGCATGATAATATATTTAATTTTGCCTTATTTTCCAAATTCATCATCATCTCTTCTGTCATCTATCTAAATTACATGCCTTCCCATTTTCCAACTTCATCCCCATCTCATTTAATTCATTTTCTGTAAAAGTATTATTTCCATTACTATGTGCTTTTGCTTATATTTGGATTGTATTATGATTTTAATATTAATATCCAATACACTAAGCATCCAAATGTGAAAATGATCTAAAAAATAATATTTAATTCTCAGGAGACCATGTAATGTTTGAGCATCAGAAGTAAAAGAATAAATTTTATACTAGAATCCAAATCTTTTGGTTCGTGTTTATATATCTGTGCTAATGATCCAAAGAAAAAAATCATAACTTTAATAATTAAAAACTGTCACAAAATCCAAGAAGCTATGACAAATAACTTTCTAAAATTTTAAAGTTTTTTTACTTCTATTTATTACAACTAATTTATTCTTTGATGGCAAATATTTTTATTCATTTTTTTTGTAAATATGGTATTAAGTTGAATTTATGTAGCCATCAGCATATATTTCTTTAGCTTTTTTTTTTAAATCTTAAAAATATCAATGATTTTTTTTTTTTCTCAGATTTATAAAGTTAAATATAAAATGTAACCTATTATATTTATTTTATTTTGAATTAAGTTAATAGTCAGAAGTTAATTACTTACAAATTATCTTGATCAAAAATCTCTCATTTTTATCATATAATAATTATTTAATTTTATTTACTAGTGAAAAGATCATATGTAATTTAAACAGAAAGGATTTCCACCAATAAGCACATGCACTATAATGTTGTTATCATAACTCAATGATGGCTTGTTGAGTACTGGGGATATTCTCAAATTAAAGCACAAAATAAAGAATTTTGAAAAAGTAAGAGCAAACATCTTATCTTTTGTACTTAAATTTAGTCATATAGGCTAAACTAAAGCATCTTAGTTTATGTGTGTATATATATATATATATATATATATATATATAAATATATTATGAATATATATATATATATATATATATATATATATATTAACAGTTCACAAAATATTTCAATTTCCATGCTAATATTATAAACTATGTAATATCCAATTTTATTTACTATAGCAGAGATTGTTTGTAATTTAAACAGAAGGGATTTACACCATAAGCATATGCACTGTAATGTTATAATAGTTCAAGAATGTTATATAATAAGCATTAATAGCTCTTAAAAAGCTTTTCCAAATATCCCTACCTCCAGACCAGTTTCTAGCTGATGGTTATCATCAGTGAGATGCTGGGATATTCAAATATTAGATTCTTTGCAATTATAGCTCAAGAACATCTTGTTGAGTACTGAATATATTCTCAAACCAAAACACAAGATGAAGGCTTTTGAAAATATAAGAACAGCTATCTTATCTTTTGTACCTAAATTAAGTTATATAAGTCAATCTAAAGCATCTTAGTTTGAAAGTGTGAAGATGTTTCTTTATTCACTTTACATCCCTGAATTTTCTTTTTATTTTAACATTCACAAAATATTTCAATTTCCATGTTAATATTATGATCTATTAGAAACTATGTAATATTCAATTTTATTTATTAGTGCATATGTACTTAAACAATTATATTGCTTTTATACTTTTATGCTCTGAATTTATTGTTCTTATTATTATTCTTTTTTTTTTTTAAATGCTATAAAGTGTTTTTTTTTTTATTTTATTAATTTGCATTTTATTTAGACTCATTTATAAGCTTTTCACCTTCAAAGATTATCATATTTGTACATTTATATTTGCATTTTCTATCTATACATTTATTAAATTTTCAAATTTGTATGTATATATTGACGTAACTCACAGCACACGTGCACATACATAAAGTCTGAGAGAAAAATTTAAAAATGAATGCAAACATAATTTACTATATATATTTATTCAAAAGGTTTAAACAGAAATAGTGAAATAATGGTTAAACAATACTTTTTGACATTTTAAAGTAAGATAAAGTATTTAAAATCAAAAATATAAAGGTCTCTATTTAGAATAAATAATTTTTTGATAAATATAAAATACTGTATTTTTGGAAAACAGATTTTTAAAATTTTTTTAATGTACTTTGATTATAATTAATACTGTAATCTGTTTTTTAATTGAAGAATTATAAAATTGTTAACTAATTGATTTTAATTAATATAAATTGAAAATAGAATGATGTAATTGAATTATTTGTTTTTGTATTTCATTAACGAAGATGTGGAAAAAAACTTCATTTGTTTTTGTATTTCATTAACGAAGATGTGGAAAAAAACTTCATATATTTTTTTCCAAATTTCACTAGAGACTATATAAATAGTGGGTTTAAATAAATGAATTATTAAGTTATTAGATTGCAGTGAATTCATTTGAAGTATGTTTTGAAAGCCGGATACAATCCCATCGACAGTCTTTCTGTTGATGGACTTTGAACTTCCTAAAAATAGATACTCTCAGTGAATTCATAACCAGTATGTGAGAGATTAACTACTTGCCTGACTGCAATGCAGCAAATTATAAAAATTAAATGAAGTTGAAGACATCGTGATTGCAATACTCCAGTACAATATGTTATATCTGTGCTACTTTATGCGTTATATACATGGAAACAGAAAGAAAAGATAAATATTGTACACATATTTTGAAACGAATGAAAAAAAATCTGTTTCATATAAGTTATTTTACTTACATAAATAAAAGAGTTTTGAATAAAATTAAAGAAATTATCTGATGAAAATGAATTTGGGAAAAACTTTTTAGAGCTAAAGAATAAACATAACTGTCTTAAGAAAAAAGTATTTAATTTGTACTGATTTAAAATTAAGCAAGTGAACAAAATTAAAGTAATTATCAGACGTAAATAGATTTGGAAGCAAAAAACTTTATCAAAGTCACAACTTTCATGAGGATTTTGAAAGAATTTTTTTAAAAAAAAACAACAACAATTTTTTGTTAAGAAGTATAATAACTACTCTTTCTTATTGGATTGCCAAATGTATACCATATAATATTAAATCATCCACGCAATTTACTACTGTTATACAATGCTTTATTTACCATCCTCTTTGAATTTAGCAGAAGAAATTAGGAGAGATAAAAGTTCTGGAGAAGATTGCAGGGGAAATTAAAACTATGAACTATAAAAGAGGGTAGTAAATAAAGCATTGTGTAACAGTAGTAAAGTGCATGGATGATTTAATATTATATGATAACTTTTTTTAACACTTTAAATGCTGTAACTTATTACACTGAAAGCATAATTAGAATTAATAACCAAAATTCACTTTCAATACATCTAACAGGACAATTGATTCCCCAAATCTCATTGTAAAGAGCATATCATATAAAAACAAGGGATTATACTGATTTTCCACGGATAAAAAATTACACACTGCAAATAAAAATTATACTATAAATTCTGAATATTATATTAATAAAAAACATGGTCTAATATATATATATATATATATATATTTTTTTTTTTTTTTTTTTTTTTTTTTTTTTTCCTTTTTTTTTTTTTTCCTTTACGCCCCCGACTTTTACAAAAAATATTTTAACTCTGATGTACAATATATGCCTATAATTCAACTATAAATAATTTCCTTCTTTTTTGAGTGAATACAGAACTCTTAATGAAAACATTTACAGAAAAGTTATATTTGTTATTTTTTATAAATTATTCGTTCAACACTATATTGTCATCCAGTTTTTTAAGTCATCAGTTGTTAATTCTAAGATTCCATAATTATCTTTAAAATCTTTTGATGATCTTAGTTTTTTGGAGAAGATACTAGTTTTGATGGCTGAAGATCTCTGAAAAAAAAATTTTAATGAGTGTTTGACTTGCTTCCTTGATTTTGTTTTCATATATCCAATAAGTCTCATGCATTGACTTTATGTTGTTCTTGGTATCACAATACAACATCACATCTTTCAGTGTTTTGATGCCAAAGTTTTTCTCTACAGACTCATCAATTTTTTTTTTTTCATTGTCTTCATTTTTTCACCCAGTTGCATTAATTCCTCATTAGTTAATTCTTACATGTGTATTCCAAAAGTTCTTCAATATTGTCGTCATCAACTTTGTAAATCCTGCTTTCTTGGTAAGTCAAATATGATTTAACTAATTTCCTCTTGACTTGAGTGCTTGTTATGAGTTTTTGGAAGACTGGTTTATGCATTGCCTATAAAATCAGCAGGGTTTTTATGGTAAAGTCCTTTCAAAATTGTGGAATTGCCTTACTGGACTCTTTATGCAAAGTGTCAGTGAGATGCTGCATTTGTTGACAGTAGTACATCTTGAAGATTGGAATAATTCCTTGATCCATATGTTAAAGATGTGATGTGGTTTTCAATATTAATCGCTGCCATGACTCCAGGTCAAGCATATGTAGATGTTAACTGTTTAAAAAAATGTGCAAAAAAGTCATTACTGCTAGGGGAAAATGTGAGGCTTCATTGTGCAAGCAAATAGCAAAATGAACTGAGAAAAAGAGAAAGTTTGCAATTAATAAATTTTTGTGTGCTTCCACAACATTGTTTCCAATTTCACTGAAAAAACCTGTATTAAAGTGTTTTTTTTTTTAAATAATTATAGTCTTATTTATGTAAAATTATTTAAAATTAAAGAAAACAATGTTTAATAATATCTCAATTAACGTTACTGTTGTCACCATAAAATCTTGTTACTTATCATAACTTTAAGGATAGTCAAATTATAGTACTATTTAAAACCTAATCATACAATTGATTTTTAAAAAAAATAAAAATTCTGACATTTTAACAAAAGAAAAGATGAATACAATGCAGTGTAATATTTTTAGAAAAAATTTTGTACTATGCATATCTAAAGAAAAAAAAACACTTTATATACAAATAACCTAGCTGTGACTTTTTTATGATATGAGATATCACACTTTATTAAGCATGGTAATCTTTTTTTGAGAATACTATAGAAATTTTTAAAATAATACAAAATATTGTAATAGCAAAGACGCAGGCCATTTAAATAAAAATCAAAAGCATCATTTTTTTCACTTATTTGCATTACGTTTTAATCATTAGAAAATGTACTATTAAATGCATGAAATCATTTCCCTCCTTTTTTAAATAAGAATACATTTATGATAATAGCAGTTTTGATTTGGCTGAAATTAGCATTCATAAATGTTTTAGTATAAAATTTCTCAACTGAATATTTTAGCTAATACATATGCAGTACACAATTTAAAATTAATTATTACCAAAATTTATTTTTACTTTTATACCAAATAAAATTTGTTTCTTTTATTGGTACTACATTTTCTTATATTTGTTGTAATGACAATTTGTATTGATATATATATATATATATATTTGTTGTAATGACAACTTTGTATTGATATATATGAAACAAATTTTGATATTATGATTAAAATTAAGCAAATATTGTACAGTAAATGATATTTTAAAATTATATTTAGTGGCTTTGATCATATAAAGTGGATTATTAATTGAATACTGTACAAAGTCTTTTTTTCTCTCAAAATAATTTGCAACTATGGTAACTCAATTTTGTAATTAACATTTTTGTAATATTTTGCTGCAAGCAAAATATCATTTATATAAAATTGAATCAATAAAAGTGAGTACCTCATAAAAATGGGCTTTGGATTACTTATTGTACTAAATAAAATACTTTTTTTTTGCTTTTATTATCATTAACAATGAAAATGTTTACTTTGGATATGTCATTAATGAATATAATGATTGTCTAGCAAAGACAACTGGATAATGTACTTTATACTAGTCATATTTTAATTTTATAATCAAAATATTGTATACTAAATAATATTTAATTTATAAAGTACAAACAGTATGAAATTAAACTGAGAGACTGCAAATCTCTCACACTTATTAGCCAATTAGGTGTTATTAGTAGCGATCAAATTGTAAATACAAGACAGAGAATTTAACAAGAAGAGAGCATCCACTCTCTTCTTTACTTGTCTTTCTATATATCTAAGCTAGTCTGAAGTACTTAGATTTGAAAGTGTGAATCTTAAAACATATTCACATTTGATTCGCTGAGTTTAAATTTCAACATACAGCATGAAATACTATGATTTACTATGCTGTAGTTTTTAGATGTTATAACTTGCAGTAACTTATGTAAATAATATTTAATTTATAAAGTGCAAACAGTATGAAATTAAACTGAGAGACTGCAAATCTCTCATGTTTATTAGCCAATCAGATGTTATTCTCTGTCTTGTATTTACGATTTGATTGCTATTAATAACACCTGATTGGCTAATAAGCATGAGAGATTTGCAGTCTCTCAGTTTAATTTCATATTGTATACTGTAATATTGTTTACTGTATTATGTATAATGAGTAAGCTCTGTGCCATACATGTATAGCATATTTTTAATGATATAAAGCCACTATCTTATAATGGAATCAATTTTACAAATTGACCACAATTTTGAAAATGGTATTTTTTAAAAAAAAACATTTGAATTTTTTTAAAGATTGTTTTAGGCTAATAGTCTATTGTAAATAAAAATAGTGATTATAAATTGATAATGATTTCTAGGGTGATTCCTTACATAAAAGGTTAATAATTAAGTAGTATATAAGTATGTTTTATTTTATATTGAAATAAGCAACTGTGTAGGATTTGTGTATTATTAACACAAAGTAATATTGCCATATATTAAAAAAATGAAATATTTGTATTTATTGTGACCATGTATGCATATATCTAAAATCATGTATATATTGTTTGAATAGAAAAAAATAGTTTATAAATGATTGAAATATTTTTATATTATAATGCCCCCTACATCTAACTTTATTTATAATTGATATAATGTTAAAATAGAACAATATTTATTAGTTTATTAATAAGGGAGGTATTGGATTTATTAGATCTGCATTTATGTGCATTTCAATTAATATCAACTACAATTTATATATATTTATAAATTAAAATTTAAATAATTTTACATGTATAATTTTGTTGTTCAGTTCATGGAAATATCTTTATATAAGTCAAGGTAAAATAATATATTTGTATTATAGATTAACAGTCTTCATTTTTTATTGCTATTCATATTTAATAAATTTGTTAGTCATCATTTAAAGTTATTCTACTGAAATTGTTTTATGTAAAATAGATTATTTTCTTGTGTTCACAATCTCAGTTATTAGAGTTCTTGCAATCCCAAGCTAGTTTTAAGCATAATGATTTTTTCTGTATATATTTGAATATATTATGTTTGGACATCAATCTAGTCATCTAAGAGCTTATATGAGTGACACAAATATTAGAAATCATCATTAAAGTGTACTCACATTATATTACTATTTTATGTTTACTTTATGATGGCCATTATATTCATTGTATCTAATGGTCTAGAGAATTGATGATAATCAACATTGCTAGAATGACTCCATAATTTTTGATATAGAATTATTATTATAGTTATGGAATGTATTTATAATATGTCCTAAATTTATCATTAGTTAGATGATAGATAGCCTGTGTATAATGTATCATCTATCTTTTTAAAATTCAGTCACAAAGGATGACTGTTAATTTTATTAATGCTGGTAATGTCATGTTTACAACATTGTTTATTACTTATTTCTAGTAATGATTTTTGATAATACGCACTAACAATATTAATTGTGATAATTAAAACGCTAAAGATTGCCACTATTCTTGTATACATATACTCCATCCTGTTACAATATGTCTTTAAAAATATTTATTTTGATATCTTTTTTATTTTACTGGAAGTAAGATTTTAGCTATTAATCTGTTTTTATAATTATTATTAGCTCATCTCAGTTCTCATTTTTATATCAAACAGCATTTATTTAATATATTTGATATAATATTTACATAATTAATTTTAAAAAATTTGTCTACAAGTCTTTCAACAATACATCTGTTTTGTATATAATGGCTATATTACTTATAAAATATTGTCATGTATTATTTTTCTTATTAATATTTAGCTTCATGATACGCATAATTTATTTGTATAGGGAAAAATTGTCTTTTTTGAAAAGATTTGTCTTTATTTTTTACAAATGTAATGTTTTAAATTAACTAACAAAATTTAATAGTTTTTTCCTAATAAAAATGGAAACGACCTTAAGTATTAGAAAAAAAACAATTTCATGTGTCAATATGAAGAAGTTTATCCTTAATAAATCTAAATCATACTGAAATAGACTGGTAGAGATTCAGTGCAATACATAATTATTGAAATTTAACACCCATAATACAGAGTCAATAAGACACAAATTATGAAACATATAATCAATGATTATTAAGTCTGCTGATAGGATGATAAAACTGAAAGCCATAAAAAAGCTAATGCTAAACTTCTATGGGTGGATAAAAGCATTTGGCTAATAGTTAAGCTATTTAAAAACCCACAAACTATCTAAAATGTAATATCTAACAATTAAATAATAAGCATAAAATAGTATAAATGTAAATGATAAATAGAAAAGAGCAAAATATTAAATAAATAGAATTCATATCAATACTTATAAAGATTAGAAGATGCTATTTGAAATGCTAATCACTATAATTAAGTAAATACTATGCATACAGTCATAGTATAAAGAAGGTATGAATAGAAAAAATAAGGTTCTGTGTGATTAGAAAGAACATTTAATGTGACTGCATTTTGTAGATGTGCATGTATCTCAACTATTTTAAACTTACTTTGTAGATTAAAATGCAAGATTTGTTGGTAAAAAAAAAAAAAAATATTAAATATTCAGCATGCCTAAGAAAATTATATATATATATATATAACAAGTTATACATTTTGTAACTTGCTTTTAAGCTTGCATTTAAATGATCACTAGATGGAGCTTACCAATAGCTCTAAACAAGCTTTATTTTTATAAGTGCTGAAAGAGGAAGAATTCAAAGTCTTTGTCATTAAGACCCTACCTCCAGACCAATTGTTTTCAAGCTTATGGCTCATCTCAGTGAAGGACTGGGTCTCTAGAAACTAGATCTAAAATATTAACTCAAAAGTCAGCACTTATAAAACATGTTTCTATCAATTTGAAAGTCTGAACTTTTCAGACATGTAAATGTCTTCAAATCTGGCTTTGCAAACCAGATAAAAAAATAAAACTTGTTTAGAGCTATTGATAAGCTCCGTCTAGTTATCGTATATATATTCTAACCCAATATTTATTTAGAAATTTATATTATATCCAATATCTAACCAGTTAGTTTATCCGCACTTGTGACACTAATTATTCTGGTTGTTGTTAAGGCAATCAAAATAAAAGCAACATATCTATTAATTTTCCAATATGATCTAAAATACTTTTCATATAATACAATTGTACATACAATTCTCTTAAGCTATGCCACGATTGTAATAATAACAATAATTGATCACTTATTAATGTAAAGAATAATTATAATAATATTAATCTCAGGGTTCTTTGTTTCATGTAAGGAAATGCTCGGCAGTAGTGTGTTGTCGCATATGACTGGCATTCTGGTCGGCTATAGGAAACATTTATTTTACTTAATTCAATGTGTCTTCATCTCTCATATCTACTGCTATATTATTTAAAGAGATGATAATTCTATTCAATAATGACGTATAATTTTGAATAACACAGCCTTTTTTTTTTTTTTAGAATCTCAGTCAGAATAATAAAAAGACAAGGGTGCTTTTTGTGTCCTTCCATCATCCATGACAACACAATAATATAACTAAGATTTATTACTTAGGCAATTTAACTAAATGGGAATGGAATAATGTGCAACCAAAGTTAATGGTTTGGGAATAAATTCATTTTTTTTTTTTTTTATACAAAGGTGAATGTTTAGTCTTAAGTTTTCAACTCCATAAATAATTATCATTAACTAAAATATAATGACATATTCCGATCTGCTTAACTTTATTTATCTGGTATATTAAGTTTTTAAGAATTTGGAATGATTTCGGACTCAAGAAAAGGTTTTGCAAATATTGTGCAAACACTTATATTTAGCATATAAAAACAAAAAAATGAATCTACAACAAATTTTAACAAGACTATAATTTATTATTATCACAAAAAAAAAAATATATGAACATTTATTCAATAATCCCATAGTAATACAAAAATATAAAATATAACTGACATTAATCTGTATACTCTTTTGGTTATGGACTAGAGATTACTACTTCTCCTGTATGCAATTATATGGATTGATTAACTAAAAGCACATTTCATTACCAATACATTGTTTATTAAATTTTGGTAACCTTGTAGAAGCTTTTATTCAAAATTATTGACTAACTATTTTTTTTTTTTTTTTTTTTTTTTTTTGATTAATTCCATCATATGCAATACGCAAAATATTAAATTTATTTCGAATACATTGACTTTATTTATGGTCTTTAATGGGATAACCTATTCTAATTATAGGCCAGCTATCAGAAGTTACACTTACCATCTTACATTTAACTTAATGCTAACTTAAGTTATGATACAAATTTTATTCATACGTATACTTTTGAAATATGAGTATTATTTAATTAATAACCAGAATTAAATATTGCATTTGAATATTCCTTCAGTAAATAAGCGTTTTAAATTACGCAATTTTAATTACTTTCTCCATTGATTTACTTGTCAAATACTAGCAATATTTAGCAGCACAATACAGATATCGACACTAGTTACTAACGCACTATTTATACTAAAGTGGATCTTGAGGAACTAACACCTCCAATATAACCTTTATCTTGCCCGAACTTTCAAAATTAAGCACAATAATCAACACCTTCCATGGTGGAGCTATCTTTATTTCACATGAGGAATATGGAATAACCACGAAGGTTTGTAAAGTAATCTACTACATTAAAATATTTTGGTGGTTTATTGCCTCTTACTTGGGCATACAACGAACACACACCAAATACAATCCTCTCCTGGGATTTAAATGAATGCAGCATACTACATGCTAGATAAATTCTTGATCGTCCTATCTATGAGAATCGATCACTTGGGCTATAAACATACCCGAACATTATATTTAAAATCTTCCCCTCATGGAAAACAAAGCTTTTGGGGAGATCATTTTTCATTCCACAAAATAAATACATTATAATTATTACCTATGCGAATATTAAGCATATACCAATGCTATATCTGGGCAGGATAAGTAAATACACTGATCATAATAAACTTATGTTACCGGGTATACTTTGATCAACATCTGAAATCAATGGACATCATAGAATAAAAGTATAATAATTTTAATTTTAATAAAGGAACATTCAAAAATAGTTGGTAGCATACTATCTTAAACTAAATAAAGTGGATGTGTTATTTAAGAATAATTAGGAATAAATTCCTCAATTAATACAGTATAAATTCGTTTCAACTTTAACAAGAAATATTTTGTTATAGCATTTTTTTTTTTTTTTAGTTACTTCTGATAATTTTCAATATTTATTTTACCCCTTAAATATCTAAATATTTTTTTTTTTTACGTATCTAACATACAAAATTTCTACCTACAATTGTATGTACTAATTAAAACATATTTTATAGATTTTTTTTTTTGTGTGTTAAATATCAACTTAACCTATAATAATTATATTAAAACATACCTTTGTTATTACAAGGCTATTAAATATCACTTGACCATACAGACTTTAATCTATGTGATATAAGAAAAATACATATCATTTATAACTTAGTTTTAAACAATCATTAATTAACAAGTGCATACTCTCTCATTAGAAAATGTTTTTCTGTTGAGCAATTAGTCCAGGTGAAGAGCTTTATCCAGTCGTATTTCACGAAGCAAGTTTGAAAACAATAAACACATGGTATTATTTCCTTTAAATAAAAGTTTTCTCTTATTTTGTGCGTTTAATAAATTAGGTAAAGAAACATATAGCAGAATTGAAGATTAATTCTTACGTGAATTAAACTACTACAATTTTGGGATCCAAGAAAATAAAATATACATATTCTAACATAACGAACAGTTGACGATAGACGATAAACATACACAATATATTTTTTTTTATTGACGATATGTATACTTATTAGCTAGCTTACTTATGGACGAAAATGCGCAATTTTCCGAGAGATTATTATGATAATAACTGCAGTCAATTTACATGTACATGAAGTTTTAATAATTCCAACTGATGTATAATAGAATATATCATTTATTTTTATCATTAAGTCACTAAGAGATTTTGTTTTTGTTCATACTCTAGGAATTACAATTTCTAACAGTACCTTCTACGTAAGAATGCACACATATAATTTTCTTCTTATATTTACTTCAAGAAAGTTTTTCATTTTTTTTTTTTATTTAAAAAAAAATATACAAGTGTATAGTTTAATATTATGAGGATTATTATTTATTCTTATTATTATTTTTAGACAATTCTTGATGAATAAAAAACATATTTTAACGTATATAATTGCATTATTTGTAAAGGCAGACGAGATATTTAGAAAGAGTGCCAAAAAAAATGTATCTAGTTAATCTTCCTTTGCTTCTCAACATTTCTTTCAATTATTTTTTTTTTTCTATAACAAGAAAATACCAATAAATGATACAAAGTTAATAAATAATTAATTCCTACTTGGAAATCACTTCTTTTCCTTAATTTAGACATAATAAAATTTTTCTCAATTCCTTTAGTTAATTCTGTCATTTTTTAAACTTTAGCGCGAGACAATAAATTTTTAAGTATAAAAGGTCTTTAAATAGGTAGATGACAAAGAGAATCAGGATATCTTATCAAAAGATTTTAGCCACACATTATATTATTAAAATTTTACTTTGATTACATTTATTTCTGCAAAATAAAATGAAAAAATTGAGTTACCAAATTTCAGCACTGTTCCTTCCTTGAAAACTAAAAGCAGACTATATATATTTTTTTTTACTTTAGCGACCTCTTCCAGAAAAATAATTATTTGATTATAACATAAACAAAAGAAAGGAAAAACCTATTACAATCATATAGTTTTAGTATTATTTACCTGGATTACAAAGTAATTTGACAATATAAAAAAAATAATAAATACATTAAATTAACAATCAGTGATGTATAATTCTTTAAACATTATATATATATATATATTGTACCGGTATAAATCCACCACGCTTATTCATACACAGTACCCGAGTTCAAACCCAGTCCAAGTTTAAGAATAAATTCCAAAACGCCAACGAAATTCAAACCCAAACCCCGGTATGACCAACCGATGATGACTTTATAACAGCACGGGGTTATCCCTTTACTAGCTCAACTCAGAACACAGACTAAATTACTTACAGTTTTATATATAGATCTATTATACTCTGGATATTGGCACGGTCATTAATGTAATGTATATATTTAAGTTGTCAATACAGACAGTAGGTGACTAAATAGACTTCGAGAGTAATGAGGTGGAAGACACAAAATTAGAGTAAATAAATTGTTTAATAACAAATAGAAAGCATAAAAATATAATATTCAAAAGTACGGTAAGATTTCCATAAATATTCTATTATAATTAGCTACTAGTCTTTAGTAATCATTTTACCTGGTAAACAAACTCATACCAATATTTGTGTAGTGAACTGATTGACGGGTGGCTAAGGGAATCAGAGCATTTGAGCATTGACAATATTTATCTACGATTTTTATTAAGTTATTTTATTCGAATCGATTCGAACCGTTGCGTGTACGAATAGTTGGAGGGTGGTTTCGTATAACTATGATATCTAAGATTGATGTACTAGTGGTTGCCTAGATTGAAGAGCCCTACAGTAATCACTTGCGGTGCATCAACGGAATACCGGGCGGCTTGTACTTTGACAAGGCTTAATGCCCCCAAGTAGCTCCGGGACACTACAACCAGCCGGGACCATTTCGAAACCCGGTGATCCAAGAGATCACATGGGAAAGAATTGCTTGCTTCCCCAGATGGTAGTATGGAGAGACGCTAACTTCGGCGAAGGGAAGGCATTGCCACGGTCATCGAGGACGAGTGCTTGAAGTGGATTTGAAAAGGAATTATACCAAACCTGGGTAATCAATTCGTATATTTCTGCGCAACAGGCTGATATAACTATTCCAATAAAACATGGCGGAATCAAACTGACTGCGAAAGCAATAATTAATTAAGTTTACTCTGAAACCCCTAACTCCCCCAGGTCGTTCAGGTGGTAGCGATTATAACAAATTATACACTGAGAGCTATTTCTCATTTCATGTAGGAAACTAAGATAATAAACTTAAAACCCTTTACATATTTAAGATTGAAGTATCGGTTACAATAGTATGACAAAACTAACAAAAAAAACATAATAAAGTGATTTAATATCTGCCAACTCAATATATGAAATAATCTTTAATTTAACAATGAACTTCCTTTTAAAATAACCATAATCAATATTATAAACTAGCTTTAAACAGAGTTGGGAAATATTTCTATTGGCCTCGTTTGTTTATAGCATAAGTAAATAAAGGAAAAAAAAATATAAATGTCTTCATTTGAATTCTTATTAGTAGATACAATATTTACAAACTATTTTCTAAAGACTAGAGCAGAGGAAAAGGAGAAAAGAAAATTTACTGACAGGTTTGAAACAGTAGCATTATAAACGAAACAAAAAAAAAACTTACATGTGATTCATTTGATTGACAGATTAACTTATAACATTAAGCTCGGGAGAAAGTTAAAAGTTCATGTAACACAGTTACCCTTCCTTCTTCATCCGGCTTGGCTTTTCACGATGGTATTTCTGACGAATGTAGGCGCGCATTTGAAACCTACTTGGAAGGCATAGTCAATTTGGAGATTGGAAGCTGTAAATTGTGAAGCACATAAAACATGATCAGTCAGCGGCACAAAGATTCAAATTGGCAGGACAGAGATCAGCTCCTGGCACTTAGCCCATCGACATTACGGTTTACTGGTGGACTTCTTAACAAAAGTTGGAGAGATTTCTCTAGCAACTGCTTTGCTGTTTTTGAGACGATCTACTCCCAGCCACGTCAAAAGTTAGAATGTTAGTTTTTTTTTTAAGATGGCCACGGTTGACCTTTCTGTCTGGTTTTTGTTTTAGGCTCCGCCTACTTTTCTCCAGCCTCCAGAAATCCAGCTTGACCATACAATATCAATTATCCATTTCCATTGTTCCGTTTTCAGCTATCTCTAACTTTAATACGCAATTTTAAATTGACACAGTAATTACAAATATAAATTCCTTATCTAATTTCGAATACAACTTAATTACTCTATACATTTGTACAATACAGATTTTAATTAAAAACACTGATCACAGGAATGTGACTTTTGATCAGCATTTTTAAACAACTTTGTATAATTCTAAAAGGCTAAAATTTAAGCAAATACACCTGCAATGAAACTTTTAAATTAAGCTGCTATAAATTCACAAACCACGCACACACGAATATTATTTCATGATTTGTGACATTTATGCACGGAATCTTTACATATTTATTTACAAAACATAAAATATATATAGCTCAATTTTTTGTGACTTGAAATGGAAAAATCCCATTGCGGGCGAATAGTAGTTCGAATTACCGTACTTCAACACATGAAACTAAGATCGGTTCTTCGATCTGTCTGTTTCAATATATATATATTTACAAAAAAAAATTACCAGAAGTTATTGTGCTTTATGATAAGACACTCATCCACTCTCCCCCCTCTACCCATCCAAAATCAATTACTGTTTAGCTTTTATACCATATTAATTTGCTCTAATTATTAATATCTCAATTAAATTATTCATGTTCTCTCTTTAAAAATGACATTGAGTTATTAAATCTATTAGTTATTCACCCAAAACATGCCAAAGTGAGTGAATAGCATACATTATTAATCAATTATTACTATTGTTATTTTATCTTTTTATTTCTTTAAAGAATAGCATTGTTTTCCTGCAGAAATAATGCCAAGTAAACCAAGTGTCAATAACACTAGGTTACAATTCTCCCAACGTTATAATAAATAAAAAATAAAATAATATATGCATTTTTTAACACTTCTTATGGTATTACTAAGTTTATATCCTACTTCTTTCTTATGTCAATAAATACAGTTTAAAGGATTTAATTTTGCTTGGGATATGGTAGTAAGCTTCGGGCATTATAGGTACCTCTTGTTCCATCAGGGGTTGAGACTAAAAAGGCATTCTCACCCACTTGTTTCACAATTTCATAGGGGCCTTCATAAAGATACATGAATTTTCTAAACATATGCTTCCGGAGATTACTCACATGGGGAGTTCTAATTAAAACAAAATCATGGACTTTAAAAGGATGTGGACTGGTTTTGGAATAACGAGTGTGTTTATCACCCATCTTTTTAAGGTTAATTCTGGACAGTGCTTGGTAATGTTCTACATTATGCTGTTCCCCATATGTTTAAAAATAGGGCCCCAAAGTGAGGAACATTCCTGCGAGGTCCTTTTTAATTTAATGCCCCGCTACTTTTACTACCTTTTATATTTTTCTTTGGTATTGTTGGAATACCACTAGTAGAAGGCTGATTCTCATTCAGAATTCTACTCTTAACTGTTGGCCTACTGAGGTGGCTATTCTGTCTACCATAGGGATTCGTCCTATAATATCCTTTTTCTGTAACTAACTTCCTCCTTCCCATATGTGACCTATCTGCGAAATTGATATTACTCACCATCGGATGGGTGTCTCTATTTACCCTAATTCTATTATCAATATTCCTATCGCTGGTCTCTAACGAATCTAAAATTTCTACTACCTCTTCTATGGTATGTCTGTCAGCAGCAATCAATATCTGTTCTATATGCCTCGGCAGATTATGGCGAATTATTCGCACAATTTGTGTCTCAGATAAAGGATAATCTGTCAAGGTTTTCAATTTGACGGCCTGACTCCTGAAAAACTGAGTATAACTACCCTTATTTACATGATATCTTTCCTGAGATATCTGATATCTCAGGTTATCTTGGCGGTCTTCCCCCCAAAAACTGGCTAACATAAGATATTTGAAATCTCCATATGTTTCTGGTTTAATAAATAATGATTGCCACCAGTCTTTAGATGCTGCACACAAATGGTTAGCGGCAATAGCAATCTTTTCTATCTCAGATAAATGACATAAGGTGAATAACTCCTCCAGATTCTGGAGATACTCGTGTGGATTCTCCAGATATTCACCTCTAAAAAATTTTATTTTTAAGAATTTTAAGGCCATGGAGATATTACTTTCTGTCTCTAGCATGACTTTACTTCTAGCCTCATTTAATGGATCGTATATTGATTCTACTGGATTAATTACCTTATGTAACTCAGATATTACTTGGTTATTATGACCATTATTTGTTTCCTTTACTTGAGTTTCAGATAAACCTTTACTTTGAACAACTTTTTTACTTTTTGTAAAATTATCCTTATTATAGTCTATAGCATGCATTCGACTCTCTAATTCTAACTTATAATTCTGCCATTCACAGTCTATTCTTTTTGAACTATCTTTTAGGCCTACATTTAAGTGTTTAATCTGTTGTTCCAATTGGTTAATAGTTTCATCTTTATCTATCCCGAATTTATCTTCTAACCTTTGATAGACTTTACTCTCACACTGAGTCCTTAATTCCCCTATTTCATCTTGGAGATTATTATGTAATAGCTGTGCATTACTCTTTATTATATCATTAAAATTTTCTACTCTTCCCATAACTTGACTTAGCTCACTTTCTAGATTTTGATTAATCTCACACTGGGTCAACTCTTGAGTTTCTAGTTTAGCTATTAATCTGGTAATCTGGCTCTGACATCCTTTCGCTACATTGTCAGGTGCTAGAGTTATATTTTTAACTTCTTCTTTCAAATTACTAACTTCACTTCTAGCACTGTCTAATTCTCCCTTAATAGATTCAACTCTATCCTGAACTTCTCTTTGAAATACTACTGTTTCCTTTTGATAATTTCTTATTTCCTGTACTTCATTGTTTAATACAATATATTGACTTTTAAACTCCTGCTGGATAGCCTCAATCATATTTTCTGCCCTTTCAGAATTTGTTTCGATCTCTTTCCTTATTCTTATTTCCAGCTTTTCAGAGGCCAATTTTAATTCTTCTACATGATTTCTCAAATCTTCCCTTAAGTCCTTTATCTCCTGTACTTGATTTTGAGATGTCTCTTTGATCTCCTGCAATTGATTCTCTAATTTAACATTTAAATTTTGTATCTGACTTTTTAATTCACTTTTTAATTCACTATTTGAGTTTTGGATCTGACTTTTTAATTCACTATTTGATTGTTCTAATTTACTATTTGAGTTTTGGATCTGACTTTTTAATTCACTATTTGATTGTTCTAATTTACTATTTGAGTTTTGGATCTGACTTTTTAATTCACTATTTGATTGTTCTAATTTACTATTTGAGTTTTGGATCTGACTTTTTAATTCACTTTTTAATTCACTATTTGAGTTTAGGATTTGACTTTTTAATTCACTATTTGATTTTTCTAATTGTTTCAAAAATTCCTCCAATGTATTTCTCATTAATTGATCTGGCTCATTTTCATGTTTTTCCTTTATTATTGTGGCTTCTTCTGGGTTAGCTATATCCAAATCTTCCCCTTCCTCTTTTAATTGTAAACTAAAATATGGAGTCTGTGTATCAGGGGATTGTAACTCTTGGGATCCTCCCAAATCCTCAGAAATACTATGATTATCTTTGTTTTCACTCATATTAAAATTCTAACTCTTTTAGTATTGAACAGTACTGAAATATTAACAATGAACTATTAATAAATTTATCGATAAGAAATTATTGACAAGACATCCTGCCTCCATGCCTCTGCTATCAAAAACAATCTACACCAAAAAACTATGCTCTGACATTTAATATCCCTAAAGCTCCAACATTAACTAATAAATATGCTTTTTTTTTTACATGATTCTTAGTCCATATAAATATCATTAGATATTATGTAATATAGCATAAGTGCCAATCACAAGACCAGACAAACAGATCATCATAAATGATAAAATCATTACAGTGTTTTATGGAATTGCCTACAAACCACAACATCCTAAACTGACAACTTAATTATTTATTTTTCAGTGGCAAAAGATTAGATCATATAATAGATATTCACATAATATCTTATGGCTAAAACAATTAATTATTGGCAAATATTTTTAATCAATGAATAACCAATCCATTCAAGTGCAAACAATATTAATATTGACTTCTAGAAAAGTTTACTAAATTCCTCATGGCCAGCTATAGCCATCGATAGCCCCTATAGTTGGGCGGCCATTTTCTAACCCAGTATCTAATTAGCTAATTGGTTTATCCGCACTTGTGCCACTAATTTTTCTGGTTGTTGTTAAGGCAACCAAAATAAAAGCAACATATCTATTAATTTTCCAATATGATCTAAAATACTTTTCATATAATACAATTGTACATACAATTCTCTTAAGCTATGCCATGATTGTAATAATAACAATAATTGATCACTTATTAATTTAAAGAATAATTATAATAATATTAATCTCAGGGTTCTTTGTTTCATGTAAGGAAATGCTCGGCAGTAGTGTGTTGTCGCATATGACTGGCATTCTGGTCGGCTATAGGAAACATTTATTTTACTTAATTCAATGTGTCTTCATCTCTCATATCTACTGCTATATTATTTAAAGAGATGATAATTCTATTCAATAATGATGTATAATTTTGAATAACACAGCCTTTTTTTTTTTTTTTAGAATCTCAGTCAGAATAATAAAAAGACAAGGGTGCTTTTTGTGTCCTTCCATCATCCATGACAACACAATAATATAACTAAGATTTATTACTTAGGCAATTTAACTAAATGGGAATGGAATAATGTGCAACCAAAGTTAATGGTTTGGGAATAAATTCATTTTTTTTTTTATACAAAGGTGAATGTTTAGTCTTAAATTTTCAACTCCATAAATAATTATCATTAAACTAAAATATAATGACATATTCCGATCTGCTTAACTTTATTTATCTGGTATATTAAGTTTTAAGGAATTTGGAATGATTTCGGACTCAAGAAAAGGTTTTGCAAATATTGTGCAAACACTTATATTTAGCATATAAAAACAAAAAAATGAATCTACAACAAATTTTAACAAGACTATAATTTATTATTATCACAAAAAAAAAAAATATGAACATTTATTCAATAATCCCATAGTAATACAAAAATATAAAATATAACTGACATTAATCTGTATACTCTTTTGGTTATGGACTAGAGATTACTACTTCTCCTGCATGCAATCATATGGATTGATTAACTAAAAGTACATTTCATTACCAATACATTGTTTATTAAATTTTGGTAACCTTGTAGAAGCTTTTATTCAAAATTATTGACTAACTATTTTTTTTTTTTTTTTTTTGATTAATTCCATCATATGCAATACGCAAAATATTAAATTTATTTCGAATACATTGACTTTATTTATGGTCTTTAATGGGATAACCTATTCTAATTATAGGCCAGCTATCAGAAGTTACACTTACCATCTTACATTTAACTTAATGCTAACTTAAGTTATGATACAAATTTTATTCATACATATACTTTTGAAATATGAGTATTATTTAATTAATAACCAGAATTAAATATTGCATTTGAATATTCCTTCAGTAAATAAGCGTTTTAAATTACGCAATTTTAATTACTTTCTCCATTGATTTACTTGTCAAATACTAGCAATATTTAGCAGCACAATACAGATATCGACCCTAGTTACTAACGCACTATTTATACTAAAGTGGATCTTGAGGAACTAACACCTCCAATATAACCTTTATCTTGCCCGAACTTTCAAAATTAAGCACAATAATCAACACCTTCCATGGTGGAGCTATCTTTATTTCACATGAGGAATATGGAATAACCACGAAGGTTTGTAAAGTAATCTACTACATTAAAATATTTTGGTGGTTTCTTGCCTCTTACTTGGGCATACAACGAACACACACCAAATAAAATCCTCTCCTGTAATTTAAATGAATTCAGCATACTACATGCTAGATAAATTCTTGATCGTCCTATCTATGAGAATCGATCACTTGGGCTATAAACATACCCGAACATTATATTTAAAATCTTCCTCTCTTGGAAAACAAAGCTTTTGGGAAGATCATTTTTCATCCCACAAAATAAATACATTATAATTATTACCTATGCGAATATTAAGCATATACCAATGCTATATCTGGGCAGGATAAGTAAATACACTGATCATAATAAACTTATGTTACCGGGTATACTTTGATCAACATCTGAAATCAATGGACATCATAGAATAAAAGTATAATATTTTAATTTTAATAAAGGAACATTCAAAAATAGTTGGTAGCATACTATCTTAAACTAAATAAAGTGGATGTCTTATTTAAGAATAATTAGGAAAAATTCCTCAATTAATACAGTATAAATTCGTTTCAACTTTAACAAGAAATATTTTGTTATAGCATTTTTTTTTTTTTTTTAGTTACTTCTGATAATTTTCAATATTTATTTTACCCCTTAAATATCTAAATTTTTTTTTTTTTTATGTATCTAACATACAAAATTTCTACCTACAATTGTATGTACTAATTAAAACATATTTTATAGATTTTTTTTTTTTTGTGTTAAATATCAACTTAACCTATAATAATTATATTAAAACATACCTTTGTTATTACAAGGCTATTAAATATCACTTGACCATACAGACTTTAATCTATGTGATATAAAAAAAATACATATCATTTATAACTTAGTTTTAAACAATCATTAATTAACAAGTGCATACTCTCTCATTAGAAAATGTTTTTCTGTTGAGCAATTGGTCCAGGTGAAGAGCTTTATCCAGTCGTATTTCACGAAGCAAGTTTGAAAACAATAAACGCATGGTATTATTTCCTTTAAATAAAAGTTTTCTCTTATTTTGTGCGTTTAATAAATTAGGTAAAGAAACATATAGCAGAATTGAAGATTAATTCTTACGTGGATTAAACTACTACAATTTTGAAATCCAAGAAAATAAAATATACATATTCTAACATAACGAACAGTTGACGATAGACGATAAACATACACAATATATTTTTTTTATTGACGATACATATACTTATTAGCTAGCTTACTTATGGACGAAAATGTGCAATTTTCCGAGAGATTATTATGATAATAACTGCAGTCGATTTACGTGTACATGAAGTTTTAATAATTCCAACTGATGTATAATAGAATATATCATTTATTTTTATCATTAAGTCACTAAGAGATTTGGTTTTTGTTCATACTCTAGGAATTATAACTTCTAACAGTAACTTCTCCATAAGAATGCATGCATATAATTTTCTTCTTATATTTACTTCAAGAAAGTTTTTCATTTTTTTTTTTCATTTAAAAAAAAATATACAAGTGTATAGTTTAATATTATGAGGATTATTATTTATTCTTATTATTATTTTTAGACAATTCTTGATGAATAAAAAACATATTTTAACGTATATAACTGCATTATTTGTAAAGGCAGACGAGATATTTAGAAAGAGTGCCAAAAACAATGTATCTAGTTAATCTTCCTTTGCTTCTCAACATTTCTTTCAATTATTATTATTTTTTTTCTATACCAAGAAAATACCAATAAATGATACAAAGTTAATAAATAATTAATTCCTACTTGGAAATCACTTCTTTTCCTTAATTTAGACATAATAAAATTTTTCGCAATTCCTTTAGTTAATTCTGTCATTTTTTAAACTTTAGCGGGAGACAATAAATTTTTAAGTATAAAAGGTCTTTAAATAGGTAGATGGCAAAGAAAATCAGGATATCTTATCAAAAGATTTTAGCCACACATTATATTATTAAAATTTTACTTTGATTACATTTATTTCTGCAAAATAAAATGAAAAAATTGAGTTACCAAATTTCAGCACTGTTCCTTCCTTGAAAACTAAAAGCAGACTATATATATATATATATATTTACTTTAGCGACCTCTTCCAGAAAAATAATCATTTGATTATAACATAAACAAAAGAAAAGAAAAACCTATTACAATCATATAGTTTTAGTATTATTTACCTGGATTACAAAGTAATTTGACAATATAAAAAAAAATAATAAATACATTAAATTAACAATCAGTGATGTATAATTCTTTAAACATTATATATATATATATATATTTACAAAAAAAATTACCAGAAGTTATTGTGCTTTATGATAAGACACTCATCCACTCTCACCTCTACCCATCCAAAATCAATTACTGTTTAGCTTTTATACCATATTAATTTGCTCTAATTATTAATATCTCAATTAAATTATTCATGTTCTCTCTTTAAAAATGACATTGAGTTATTAAATCTATTAGTTATTCACCCAAAACATGCCAAAGTGAGTGAATAGCATACTTTATTAATCAATTATTACTATTGTTATTTTATCTTTTTATTTCTTTAAAGAATTGCATTGTTTTCCTGCAGAAATAATGCCAAGTAAACCAAGTGTCAATAACGGACTAGCACACGTTACAATATATATATATATATATATATATATATATATATATATATATGTATACCTATATACTATATATATATATATATATATATATATATATATAGTAACAGGATGGGGTGGGTGAAAATGGAAGAAAATAGATTGAACTGGGTGATGGAAAATAGAAAGAAGGGCTGAACCTGGGGTGATGGCAAATCATCATCACTTGCAGTCCATTTAATGAAATACAAATATTTTACAAAGTATATATAAATAATATTTAAGGGGAACATGAGATCAAAATCTTTGTGAAAACATTGAGACATCAGCCAACTAACTCAGAAGAGCAACTAAAATAAAATTATCCATATATCAACATTGATGTTAATAAACAAATTATTACAATAATCAGAATAAAATCAACAGACCATCTTGTGGCTGGATTTGAACCATAAAAATATAAATCAACAATCAACCTAATGAATGGATTGGAAATGGGTCTTCTTTAGACCAGGCTAACTACTGAGCCTTTGCCAGCTTGGGCAATTATTTAACCATTAATTTGAATGCATCAGCTTAGTGCCCATCCATTAAAATACATAAGAATCAAAACTCAAAACAATAATGCTGGGACATTTAAAACATGCTGATCATCATCAACGTTCTGGCCACTTAAGTACCATTAATGTACTGGCCAACTATAAACTTAATTTCTAATAAGACTAAATTAAAAATAAATATAGTGCATAGGCTTTAAAGAGTATTCTCTTTTGCACCAACCAGGATGATGATTGATCATTGCTGGTTGCCCCAAAAGCACTAAGTACACATCCCCATTTATCCATGCACCAATCTAGCTCAGAGAACATAAGCTCTATTACTGTATGTGAACAAGAGATGATGGAATATAATTTTAATGATTAATTACAAGTTTATTAATACAATAAAAAATGAATTTAATTTAAGGTCTATGTGGCTATACATTAGAATTAAGTCTTGTACATTAAAGAAATTATGACTTTGGAGATTTACATAATTGCTATTCAAAATTTGAATTGTTACATGGATTTACATATATGTGCACACAGAAGCATGATTTCTATTATACAATTAATCTATTTCAATTGACATTCAATAACAACAAAAATGATTAAGATTTTACATATATGAGTTTGCATCTATATACATACACTGACTTTTACCTATTTAAACTTGTTACAATAATATTTTTTTTTCATAATTCATTTGGAAAACAAATAAATTTCACACATATATGTGTGTATAAACAATACAAAGATATAATTTACAATTTAGTTTCAGTTTATAAGTTCTTTTTTTTTCATCAAACTAAATGAAGTCTATTTTTGTTTGACAGGTACTTGTTGATTAATTATCAAGGTGTCTAAATATAAAATGTCCTTTTTTTAATAAATGAAAAATAAAATCATTTTATAGAATTAAGACAATATAAATTTGAAAATGTCTTTCTGCTTGCTTAGTTAATGCTGATGAAGTAGGCAAGGTAAAAGAGGAAAAGTGAATACATGAACTGCAGCTCTTCATGACATGATAAGTAGATAGCCAAGCATGAACTAAGTTGACAATTCCCCATGATGTCATGAGAAAATACCTCATTTTTAAGCACTTTGCCTTCTAAGTACCTAGACAGATCATCCACATGAAATAGTATCCAGAAAAAAATATCAGGCCATGAGCCAGCCTTGCTCATGTCTTGTGAGTCTTAGTGCTTTAGATGAGATCTATTCATGAGACCAAGACCTATTCATAAGGCGTACATATATACCACTGGACTATCCTGGGAGCTCAATATCTAGGTCTAGACAGTGTTGATCATATATTTCAGAGCACCATGAACACACCACATCCAGCCAGCCCTAGTCAACTATACACCCACCATAAACATAAAAGGTACAAATTCATGTATCACTTTTAAAATGTCATTTTACTAAAGAAATTATTTAAAATTTCATTATTATATATAACTCTACTCACCATAACTGTATATATCAGGGGTCCCCAACCCTGCCTGTGGGCACCATGGCACCCACAGACCATTTTATGTGTGCCCACCACTATCGCAACACGATAAAAAAATATTTATCTGATACAAATAAATTTAACTTTTAAAATTTCTTATAAATTATTGTATTATATTGTAATCAAATTGTAGGGCATAGTATACTTTTAAATCATAAAAATATAAACATTAATTATATGGCAAAATTTTATTTTTGAAATAAATATTTTTTTGTACATTATGTGTATTATTAACAATATCCAACTATAAATTTACATTGAAAAAATAAATGGTGCTGCTATCTAGTTGAAAAATAAATGGTGCCCACTACCTGGCCAGTATTATAGAATGTGCTCTTAAGTGCAAAAAGGTTGGGGACCCCTGGTATATATGTTTATCTGGGCTTCTCTGCCTTTATATAGTTAGCATATATATATATATATATAATTATTTATTTAACAAGCTGGTTCTTTTGTTCCATTAGAAAAATATAATTCATTTTTGTTGTCATTATCAGGTAAAAGTATGCAATCCATGTAAAATCTTGATTTGTAGTAGGTCTCTTTCTATCTATGGTTATTCCAGGTAAGCAGCTGTCTTGGCTTGACAGACCCCAGGCAAGCAACCATCCTCCATGTTTAAGGCTATGAATTGCAGCACAAAGAAGTGGGTCATATTTCTCCAAGTAAATTCAAATTCCTGCTAAGAAAACAGTCTACTATCTTGCCTTCAGCACATCAGTTATTTTATCGTAGCTATTCTGGAAATTCTATGGTCAGCTGAAACCAACTGCTGCACTTCATCAAGTTGCAACAAATTATTGCAATGAACTTTTCAGCTGACCTTCTTACAAAAAACTATTAACCAGACTGCTCTCTTCAAAAATCATTAACCAGACTGGAGCTAATTTTGTTGTCAGCCCTTTTATAGAATCAGCTAAGGTGATAACAACACCTTGATGAAAATAGAGTTTTTATTTTTAGCTCTCTAATCCCTTTGAAAACATATACATGTTTTAATTAATTAAAAAATTTTGAAAACAATATTGTGTTTTTACATTTCACAATCAATAATAATAATAATAATAATAATAATAATAATAATAATAATAATAATAATAATAATAATAATAATAATAATAATAATAATAATAATAATAATAATAATAATAATAATAATAATAATAATAATAATAATAATAATAATAATAATAATAATAATAATAATAATAATAATAATAATAATAATAATAATAATAATATGTCAAATTAGCAACAAGGACAATTTAGCAACAATTTTTTTCTTTCTATTATAAGTAATTGATTTGCTAATGGTGTTCAAATGATAATGGACAATCCAGGATATTATATGTAGACAAACTATGTAAATGCAAAATTTGTAATTCTTTTGAGACAATAAAGGCCTTTTGAAACATAATAATAATAATAATAATAATAATAATAATAATAATAATAATAATAATAATAATAATAATAATAATAATAATAATAATAATAATAATAATAATAATAATAATAATAATAATAATAATAATAATAATAATAATAATAATAATAATAATAATAATAATAATAATAATAATAATAATAATAATAGTAGTAGTACAATATTTATATTTATTCAGACCTTTTAAAAGTTTAATTTATAAAACAATTTTTGTTTTAAATCAGCATTATTATTTAACCCTTTACTTATTATTATTTTATTTTAGGAAATATAGAAAAATATCTACAAAAATTTATGTCTGTGTTTATTTCTACTTTTCCTTTACTTTATATATATATATGCACACACACACTATATTATTATGGATGTACCATGTAACACAACCGGTTACAATATATATAATGGAAATGCTTCAACTCAATCTAAAGCAAAAAAAAAGTATTAAGTAAGTATAGTTAAAAATCACATTTCTATGTGTAAAATAAATATACATAATAGAAGTTATAATGTGATTTATTTAACAGATGGATCTATAGATGATGAATAGTGAAATAATTTTTAGATATGAAATGCCAAATGTGAATGAAAAATAAACATTTTTTGATCAAGAACGTCTGCTGCTTGAAAGATCGGTTATTGGTTTATTAAAACTAGGAATAGTTTACAATGTAAACAGTATCTCCTGTCTCCCTGTTTTCCTTTTTCAGTAACATAAGTTATTACAGAGTTTGATTTCTGGTATACTCTCATGCTATTGGAAATTCTTTATTAAGAATGATAAAAGTATTATGTGTTTGGGCTACATTTTTATTCTTTTCATTGTGTGGTTTAATGCAATAATAGATTTCAGACTCTGGATTATAAATCTTTGATGAATTCCAGTGCTTGGACTTTTGGTGTTGAACTTCTTATCAACTCTCAAACAATAAAGTTGTTTGGTTATGTATTTATTCATTTCCATGTTTTACCAACATGCACATTATTTATGACTTCAATTTTCTTTTAATTTTTTTAGTTCAATCCTGAAAGAATTAATAAAGCAACAACAGGATAGAGATTTAGTATGATAACAGTAGTTAGTTGATCTTTGCTTGAGACAATGTAATCCTTAATAAATAATTTGGCAACTCACCTGGAAAATATTATATCTTCAGACAGCACTAATTAGAAAAGGGGGTAAATGTCATCTAAAATTTTCTGTCTCACATAGTTTAGTTAGATAGTAACAACTAGTAGATTATTCATTATAGCAGCAAAAATAATGACAATAGAAATAATAATATTAATAGTAATGTTAAAACAGGATGTAGTGTTAATACTAATGATAAGTATTATGCACAGAATGGGGGAAGTTTACTTGATACAAACATGATTTATGGCTAAAGAATTGTCAAGGTTTAAGATAAGTATAGCTGTTCTGATTGAAAGTTATGTTCCAGAGGAGACACAGTTTAATTGTGCAGATAAATGGATAAAAGTTTTTCGAAAAGTAGGTCAGCCAGTAACAAAAGAATGCATGGTGTTGATTTTGCTGTAAAATTAAATTAGTATATTCTTTTATTGGAATTCCTCATTGTACAATGAACATTTAAAGGTGTTAAAACTCACCTTGCACAATAATAGTAGCATTCATTTTATTAGTGTCAATACTGCAACTTCAGATTCAGAAAATGAATGCTTTTATTCCTTGTTAAAAGTGATTACTATAGAAATATCATTAAAAAAAATTCTTTTAGATATTTTAATGCATGTGCTGGTATAAATAGTAGATTATGACCAAAAGTTATTGAAAATAATGTTATTGGTGTTGTAAATTCAAATGTTTTGTTGTTATTGAATTTAACAAATACTTTGTATAGGCTGAAAAACTACTATAAAGGAATATGAATGCATTCAGGACTTCATATTAACTGGAGACAGAATACAAGAGAGATTACAATGTGCAAGTCCTTATAAGTTTAGATTGTTAGACAGATTATTAGATTAACATTCCAAGATTAATATGATAATTTCATTAAAAATAGATATTATTCCAATTATTTTTTTTTAAAAAAAATGTTTTTTCTTTTAAAAAAATCTATTATACTTATTAAATGTCATCTTATATTAAACACTTCAGAATTATAATCCTACTGAAGAATGGAATTTTCTAAAGAAGTGTGTTTTCATGCCAGTAAAACTATTTTTGGATTGCTAAAATAAAATCTTGACTGGTTTTATGACAATTATTAATAATACATGTATCATTTACTGTTTGGGAAAATAATACATTATATGTAGAACTTCATATCAAATATTGATATCTGAAGGCAGAAAATTTCAACAATTTACAAGACTTAAACTGATTGATGATTTAAAAATGCAAAGATAGTATGGACATTCACTAATCATGGTCATTCTAAATCAAACAATATAACAATCCCATTATCTCATCAATGACAATGATATTTGAAATTGATGTAAGTATTTTAACCATCCTTTGAATAATAATACAAGAATTGAGGTGAAGACATATAAAGATATACACATTGAACATTATTTAGTTTTGGATAAAGATATTTATCTTGGTAAAGTTAGAACAGTCCCTTGCCCTTTGCATTCTTAAAAAATGGAAAAGGTGCAGGTTCCATTAAAATACATGAAGTTTTAAAATATGATGATATATTAGCATCAAACATATTGGTGTTTTTTGGAATAGATGGACCTGAGATAATGAGCCGTCTTATCATAGGATGTTTTTATTGTTCAAATTTTTAATAAAACAAGGAGAAAAGATTGCAGTAATTATTATTAATATTATTATTATTGACATCAAAAAAGAATTTGGTTATGTTGCTTTCAATCACAGATGAATACTTATCTGAGGCTAAATGTGGTTTTTTGTGAATATTGTGTTTCTTGCTAGGAAAATGAAAAAAAAAAAAACAAATTGTTAAGTACAATGAAGTGATATATATTGTGCCCTTTTCTATAGGTCAGTAATAGTTTATAACAGTCAATTACTAAAAAATTTTAAATTTAGAATATGTTCTTTTAATATGGTAATTGTATTAAGATAATTATATCTTTAAAGTACAATTTGAAGCTAAAGAGAATACAAGTATATAAAATCATTTAAAAATAGTTATATACAGCTTTAAATATTGTTTCATATGGTTGTAAAAGCTGGCCATATTAAATAACACAGCTATAAAAATTAAAAGTAGATTTAAAAGTTCGATTTTAATAGTTTAAAACTTGTAGTAATAAATGTTATATTTTAAATTTATAAAGTCATATTTAATAAGCAAAAATTAATATCGTACATTTTAAAAATAAACTTTATGATGGTGAGAATTGTATTTAATTCTATATTTTCTAAATTGTTCTTCCAAATTTTATAATTATATTATATAATATAATAAGTGTATCAATTTTATTAGTCTAGGCAGAGAAATAGATTGAAAATCGTCTGTCAAAGTTATTAATCATGTGACTTTTAATGTATACTTTCACACACACCCTTGTTTGAAATAATAACAAAGTTTAAAATATTTTAAAAGTTATATTATAGAATTGGATAGAATTATTGCCTATCATAAAAGTAAATAGTATTAAACATTAAGTTAACTATTGTATGTAATGTTTTAAATAATGTAATAAAGACGGATACATTCATAATATAAAAATTAAATATTTTATTTAAATAAAAATAGATAAATTGAATATTAAGAAATGGAATAAGTTATTAAATGTTATTTTAAAAGTTATTTTAAAATATTAAAATAATTTAAATAAAGTTATAATTGATTTAAAAGTAATATTTTAAATAATATTTTTTAAATTTTATTACGTCATAATTTATAATTTTGAAATTCAATTCTACTTGAAATTGAAAATATGTGAATTTGTTCTCAAATTAAAGTAAGAATTAACCAATAGGAATAGGTATTCTTACAGACTATAAATATCATCGTAATTAAGTTATCAGGGGAGATTAATAATGTATTGAAACCGGAGAAAGGTAAATTATAACTATCAAAAAGATAGTATATTTTTAAAATTTTTATTTTAGTCAATTTTTTTAGTACTTTCTTATAACTTTATCTGCAAAAAATTAATTGATAATTTTAAAAGTATTTTTTGCAAAAGAAAGTTTTAAAATATAATAATTTAGAAACTTTGTGGAAATGATTTTCTAATTTTTAAAGTACTTACCAGTCGTATTTTATCTAAAAATTTAACCTAAACTTCGCTATAAAAATGGATATACTATGAAATAAAATGGATATAAATTGTAATACTGTAAAAATGTTTGGAATATTTATTGATACAGCTTTATTAATATTTCACCGAAGAACTGTTCTGGTACATAAAAACCACAGCTCAGACATTATACGGAGTCTAAAATAAATGTATTGAAACATATTATTTGTAACCTTATCCAAGATTTATTTTTTAAATAGTAATAAGACAATTATATTTCATGAATTATTTTATATAATATGATATTCAAAGGAGTAAAATGATATATCCTTTCTGAAGGTAACAATTTTTTTTATTTTTAAAAGAGATTTATAAAAATACCAAACGAAAGTTTAAATGTATCAAGAAGGAAACATATATAAAAAAGTGAACCCATAGTTGAATAAAAGATGGATCCATGGAAATGCAAATAGTACTTAAAAGTTTATCGAATATTTTTTCAAAGTTTAATTAGATGGATTGATGCATCGGATACGCAGAGAATATTGGTAGAGAAGATTAAGAAGCTTCGTGGGAATAATTCTTTAATATTATGATTTAATAATTATCGTCCTAAATACTAAAACCAAGGATTATTTTTATAAACTTTATTAAATGGATTAATAATTATTTTTATTTTTAAACTTTAACGCACTTGGAGGAGAACATTTTTAAAAACTCTAGAGAAAATAATAAGCATTTTGGACTTATCAGGAACTATCGTCAAGAAAATATGTAATTATAGTTTTGATTCCTTTTATTTTGTTAACCTAGTTTAAATCTAAATTTTTATATAAGATTAGGAAAAACATAAAAACATTAATTTATTAATATTAAAATTTTATAATATAACAATCTAATAATTTAGCTAAAAATATTTTAATATAAAGTGTATGGGTGTGAATTTTTTTTATATCTGCAATGCTCAAGTGGATAAAGGAAGCCTACTGAACACGATGACTAGATAAAGGTTATTGGTAATAATAATAACTATTGATAATTTATAATGTATATATTTTTTGTTTTCTTTAGATTATCCATAAATTGGAAGAATGAAGTGTAAAAGTTTGTTTTTACTTATATGTAACGCATTTTATGCAACATTTTAAAAAACATTATGAGATAGGATTAATTTGAAAATATACATACGACGATTATTATTTTTTTTTATTAGTGATATAATCCAACATAACAAATAATTATGTGATTCTTTTAAAATTTTCATGTTATTGGATATTCAAATATTGTCTAAGTAGATTGTATATGATTAAACATACAGAGCAATGAAGTAAGCAACTTTTCTTATGGAATCGTAAGATTGTTTAACTATTAATGAATTTTATTTATTGTTTTGTAAATGCAGATAGTTATTTATCGATGTAAGATGTGGAAAATCTTGACAAATAATGTTGAGATAGTGGCTTGGAAGTACTTAGTGAACAGGAAACCAAGATGATGTTTTAAGAAATAGGATGTTATAAGGAATGGAAATAATATTTAGTCTTTATGTGAATATCAGCATAGTTAACAAAGCCCTGTGACTGATACACATTTTATTTGGACAGTGTTTATATTTCATTAAATATTTGATGTTCTAATAAAGCTGAAGAAATAGCTTTAACATCGTCCCTGTACTAGAGGATATTAGGCAGGTAAATGTCCTACCTGTTCACACTGTGCCATGATTTTGAGATATGTTAAGAGTAATACTCTAGCTTTCTTCCTTAATCCTATGCATCTGTTTTTGCTATCTTTATTTCATGTAACTGCATCATTCAGTAAGACATGTTTAAGAGAAATGATAAATAATTTAGAACTTAGGTTATGATATCGTTTTGTATAAGATTGGTTTATTTGCTTAGAAGGAATAGGATGTTATAACTTAAAATTGAAGATCCAAAGTATCTTAAGGAAAGAAAAGAATCATAGAATATATTTTGAATTTTATTTCGGAAATGAAATATAAATTTTTAAAATAAAGCATCTAAACAAAGATATTTTCTTTAAAGTGATAATAATTTTAAATGCTTTAGTATTATTTTTTTAAGAGAAAAATAAGTATTGCATATTTTTAAAATACAATAGTACAAAGTAAATTAAGTAAACAATATGCATAGTACATTTTTTGTTTATTGATTAACAGAAATATATTGATGATTACACTTATATCATATTAAAGTAAGGCTTAAAGAAGAATATATTATGATTAGTAAACATTGTATGATAAATACTAAAATCTAGTACTGAATTTTTGGATAATATTTTGTGTAACATCTTTGACTTTGCAAGATGAAATTTTTTTTAATATTTTGAGAAATCCATACTCATTATAAAATTTTGTTTTCTATAGAATGTTTTCTAAATATGAATTTTTTTTAAAATAAGATAGTTTAATAATATTAAGGATAAAATGCTGTTGCTAATAAAGTAGATAAATATATTTGTAATAAGTTAACCATAATGAGAAACCAAATAGTAACATTTTTTTTAAAATTTTGTTCTAAATCTAAATAAAGATATAATTGAAATATAAATTATTATTTTTATAACTCAGTAGATCAAACTGTAAAGTAAAAAAGATAAGGATATCCACTGTAAATAGTGTAAATAAGTTGTTTATTTATTTGTTGTTAGTAATAAACTTTGTTAAATTTTGTTATTTCAAAATTTTTGTGTCCGAGTTATTTATTTCTCCACATCGCTGCATGAAATCATGATATATGCATAATAATTGAAACAAATATATAATTTTGCACTAAATATAAACAGAGAATTATTTTAAGAATTTTAAATATTTTATTGGTATTCATTATAATTAAATAATCATAATCTTACATTATTTTATTGGTCATAAATCAGTTATCACAATATTATATTAAATTATATGCTATCAGTTGCCACACACATTTTGTTTATCAGATTATCAAATGCTACCACATATTAATTTATTATATTCATGAAGATAAAAGATTATATAAAATTATTTTATCATTTTATTATGGTAATAAAAATATAACGAAAAGAAAATATATCCAGTAGTAATTAAACAATGAAGAATATTATTATTAGTAGTATTTATTATTATTAGTTTAAGTGTAGTAGATTATGACATAAAATCCCTTCTCATATTTTACTATCGTATTTTTAAATTAACTTAGAGTAAACTTTATGAACCTGAGATTATTTTATTGAGCTAGATTATTACAAATAGAAGATTAAGATTTAATTATTAGTTTAATCTTAGTGAGTAGAAGTTATTAAAGTCATAAGAATACTATGAGTTTGTTATTTAAAATAGTAATAAGGGGGGGGGATAGTGTTCTTATGCCATTGAGGTAGTATCCTGTGGGATATTGGCTCACTGTAATCTATCTTGTTACCTGTATGTTCACTTCAAGTCTCATGAAAATATTAAATATTTATTTTTTTACACTGAACCTTATTCGTATTGTAAATTTGAGCTAGTGAAACATTTTAATTTCAATGCTGAATATTTTATTTATTAACTATTAACTGAGCTAGAACCTGTTTTATTTTATATCATATATTATCTGGAAGTGAAGATGCACGAGATACAAGTTAGAATATATATATATTATTTTTATTGATTTGGTAAAGGCATTTGATTCAGTTAACAGAACAGTGGTGTGATATTGTTTAAAATTAATTAAGTGTCCATCAAGGTTTATTAATTTTATATAGCTTTTTCATAAAAAATTGAAAGAAAGTCTTATTGCTACAGATAAAAAAAATATGCATTTGAAATAAAAAATGATATGAAGTAATGATATGTACTTGCTCAAAGATTGTTTTCAATATTTATTACAGTGGTATTTAAATTTATTAAATTGAAAACAATTTTGATACAAGTTGGAATTTTTTTAAAATGTGAATAAGATATTTTCCTTTTTGCATTCTGGATTTATGCTATATTGCTGATTGTGCAATTTTTACAGTTCAAAAATGATTTACAGAATAAACTAAATGATTTGAATGCAACATGTAAATACCATGGTTTATCATTTAATGCTCAAAATACTCAATTTTTTTTTACCCAGCAACAAAAAAATCTCTCAACAACTTCTAATTTTGGATCATTATTAATGTGAGAATATAAATCAGATGTAGCATCCCTTAGTATAAGTAAAAAGACTATTTTAGATGTTGATGTACAACCCAGAATCCAATTAACTGTTGCTACTTTTAATAAATTAAAAAATAGAGTATTTCATCACAAGGAAATAACTGCTGCAACTAGGTTATCTGCAAATAAAATGATTATTTTATTTAATCTATAAAAAGGAATCCTTTCTTGGACAAACTATCAGCATATATAAAGGTATTAGAAAAGTTTTGTTTAATGTTGCTCAGTAAATTTTAAAAATATAATGGTAAGGTCAGAATACCAATCAATATATTTTTAACTTACTGGATATAATATTATAGGGTTTAATATTATTAAATCACATCTTCATTGTATTGTATAATCAAAATGTATGAACAATGGAAGAGAAACTTATAGGGTGTTTTATGGTAAATGTGAGCATAGTTTCATAGTAATGGTAGATCCCATCTATTGTATTAGGAATATATTATAAACAAGAAATACAATATTAAATGTTTTGACTGAGAAAATATGGCAGAGAATAAAATACATTGGAAAACTTTAATTAGACACTGCAATAAAAAATTTTAAAAAGTATTTTATTGAAGAAATTAAAAATATTTGTGGAGAATAGATTATTTTGTATGGTTATCACAAGATTTATTTCTATATCAGCTTTTCCCCCTTCTCTTTACATTTTTTTTAGAAATTAAAATGACTATACTAGTTTATGAATGGTTGTTTTTTATTATTATTATTATTATTATTATTATTATTATTATTATTATTATTATTATTATTATTATTATTATTATTATTATTATTATTATTATTATTATTATTATTATTATTATTATTATTATTATTATTATTATTATTATTATTATTATTATTATTATTATTATTATTATTATTATTATTATTATTATTATTATTATTATTATTATTATTATTATTAATAGTAGTAGTAGTAGTAGTAGCTGTCAAAAGACTTTATTCAATCAAGCAAAAATAGTGCATGATTTCTTTTGTCCACAAGCAATAGTTTCATAATTTTATAATTCTTTTCCTCAAAAGTAATGGAGTTATTATTAAAAAAGTAATATAAAAATTAGTATGCAGATTAAAAAATTAAAAAAAAAAAGAAATTATACAATAAGATGGCTTATTTGAGATATTGCAATTGGAGTAAGTGTTAACTTTTAGTATCTTCTTTCCAGTTCATATTTATTATTCTAGGTTTTATTTTAAAGGTTTGAGCATAAATACAAATTAGACTAGATGCAAATAAAAATGTTGATCTGTTACTTTTTATCTCTTTGATATATACTATCAAATTTGTTTTTAAGAGTGTTAGACATCTTTTGCTTGTATTATATTTGAATGTATACTTTGTACATCCATAAATAAAGAATGGATACACTGATTTGAATGTGGAAAAATATTTCATTTTTCAATGAGTCAAATAGGCTATTTCAATGTACTTTTTTATTTTTGGAGAGTGTAGGTATTATTGAGTGAATGTAAATGTGTTCCTGAATTTGTGAATCTTTGTATATAGGCTGCATAGGTAGTCTATATTTTGACAGTTTCCTTTTAACCTTAGGAAATGTTGCATTGTTAGTGATTGCAGATGATGATGATGATGATGATGATTATTATTATTATTATTATTATTATTATTATTATTATTATTATTATTATTATTATTATTATAAATGTTAGTAAATATATTTGTAATATTCAATATCCCCTTTGCCAATCATTTGAATGGCTATGGAAAATGGAAAGCCTTTATATCATTTTGTATATTACCTGATGACTTCAATGTAAATAATATCACACATCTTTATTTTAAAATTTCTGCAGATATTTCATTTTCATTTCATTAAGCTAGATATCTTTGTCCAGATCTAAATAAATAGATCACAGTAATATATTATTAAAAGTTTTCATCTCAATTCTTATGTCAGTATTCAAAAGATGATCATAAAATTTCTCCCACCTGTTCAAATATCATTATTATTGCTGGATTAATAAGATAATACAGTATTTGATCTAGAATGATCACAATCAGTAAATGTGTGCACCTTCCTTACAGTTTTAATCCACCAACTAATTCAAACCCTGACAGTTGTTAAATTTCTCTGCATTCAAATTTGTATACTTTATATGAAGATAAACATGTAATCTATTTTTCTTCCAAGCAGGAAATCCCACATATTTTTAAATAATTGTCAAAGATCCATAATACCTTTCTTTTTCATCTTTCATTATCTACTTTTTATTAATATATGTTCATATTTCTTTCCTGTCTTAATTTTTTAAATAATTAAGTTTCTTTGGAACATTTTAGAAATATTTTTCCAATTCCTTTTTTTAATTTTATTATTAATATGCAAGTTCTAAACCAGTGGGCACAATCTTTTTATACTTGCAATCTCTTTTTTAATGTGCAAACACTTTTTTTTGGATGAAAATTTGATAGGTTTCGTTATTTGTTTTTATCATGCCTAAATTATCTATAATAAAATAATAATAGTTTTGATTAACCCTTTAACTGCTAATTATATTATTGATTGTATGAGGTAAAAATCAAATCTTTTAATTGGCCAACTCACAAACTGAAGACAAAGCCTATTGTTAAAACATATTCGCCTCTAATATTAAATTCACCTCAGATACGTTTATAAAAAGTATATTACTAATTTTTCAGGTTATGAAAGAGAACGAAAGTTCTTTCAAAAATAAATTGCTATTTATTTGTTATAAAATATATTCAATTTTGGCAAACTTAAAGCGAATGTCTAAACAAAAAAGTGCTGACGCAAACGCTTTTTTTCAATTTTACGTTACGGAAAAGTAAAGATTTCTTTTTGCTAAATCTTAAATATTTTTACTAAAATCTTCAATATTTTTCGAAAATAATTTTGTTTTTTTAGTATATTTTATTAAAAAACTATTTTAATTTCTCAAATTATATTTTTTTAATACTTAAATTGCATTCAAAATTAAAATCTCAGCGTTTTTCTTTATTTTCTTTGATCAGGCGGTTTCTTTGTTCTTTCCAGCCAATCAGAATGTCTTTTTCAGCTAAGAGCCAGCTGACAGCCAATCACTGACAAACTTCTTTCTTTGTTTAGTTTTAAATGCGGTTTTTTTGATTTTTTACTTGTAAAATAATTCGGAAGAGGGCACCATCTTACAGAACTTTTAAAAACCTAATCAATAACTGTCAAACGAATATTCTAGTCTTAAAACTAGCAGAATTAGAGTGACGTCAGATGTCAACGAGATGTCTCGTAAGAGGCGGTTACATTTTTATATTTCCTAATATTTTAATACTAAAAATGTGATTTGAAATGAAATTTCAAAAATAAATGGTATACATACAAAAAAAAATTGTGATATATAATCAAGAACTATTATTAAAATTGAAATTCCCTTTTTAAAAAAAAACTATTATTATCCAAAACTTATGAGAAATTCTTTAATATCTCAAGACCTCCATCAATTTTTATATGATTTGTGCAGGTTTGTGAACCATGGATTACACACAATTGTTCTGAAGGTTTAATGTTTTTTACCTTTTTTTTGTTCTGATCTTTTCTCCAACCACTGGGATACTGGATGATGGTTTATGATATTATATATCAATAAGCATATTTTAAAAATATTTCTGAACCAATTCTCAAATTAAACAGGCAAGATGCACACCTTGGTGAAATGAATGAAATGGTTATGTTCAATCTGCCATTCAGGTAATCAATTATTTTATGATCTCCCATGAAACTAAGGGTACAGTTTATTTAAATCTAATTTTAAAAACATAAATTAATTATTCTCATTAAAAGTTATGTTTAGTATTGTACTACTTATTTCAAATTCTTTATTTCTTATCAACTTGTAAGTTTTATAAGCATTTATCTACTATATAACTGCCTGCCTGATTACCCTTTCAGATATATATAAATCTTTATATTTTAAACTCATCCATTTATGATATATAGTACTTTATTAAACGTATATAACTCTGTTGTAAGTACAATCATAACACCTATACAAAGAATTTACTTTGCACCAAACTATTCTTTATTAAAACTGCATTCATTTAAGATTGTAGAAAAAAATTATTCACATTTGGAAATAAAAGCAGTTTTCAAAAAAAAAAAATCAAAATATCAACATCTATTCTAATTTATCTTCTCGATAAAAATAAGCAATATTTATTCAAACAAATAGACTCCCTTCTCTATATACTTAACCTTAATTTAAAAATATCTGTTTCTCAAGTTAAACAGCTTGCACATTTTCTTAAAAGACTTTATTTTCTCATAAATTGAATTTTTTAAAAATGTCAGCTTTATGAAAGTTTTGTTTGTTTGTTTGTTTTTATGAATATTTAAATAATAAAATGTTAAAAAAATATAGAACAGTTGACTGAACGCTATAAATGCATTAGGCATCTTCAAAATACTTTCATATTTTAATTTTCTTTAATTTTTTTTGGCATAATTAACACAATTCACTTGTTTATTTAGATAACATTATTTTATACTTAAAATATTAGATTTTAAGTAATGCATTAATATGCATAATTTTTTCATCTAAATTAAGATATATTATTCATGATAAAAATAATCAAGAATTTTATGCACATAATTAAAACAACGCTTGTTTAATAAATTATTGAAGTCGCGGCAAAAAGTAAAAGTATTTTTCCTTACATCTGCAGTTTTTCTTTTCTCTTTTTTAATGTTTATATTTATGTAATGTGATAACGCTTCATTCATAACAAATATTTTAAAACGAAACAACAATAAATAAAAAATATTGTTTTAAAAATACATTTTAAAAAACCGAAATTAGCTTTGAAAAGATAATTTTACAAAAAAAAAATCATATGCCTAAAAATCTTATTAAATCTTGTCTCTTTATGCAACTGTTATGCTATTGTATACTCATATATTATTTCCTATACTTTTTCAATACACTAATTATCAAATTATTCGGCCAGAATTAACTCATTTTTTCTCCTATTCTAATCTTAACAAAAGCTGTATTATTACTTTATACATTATTTGCTTAATTCCATCCTGAAAACCTTTAACAAAAACAAAAATCTTTACATATTGCAATTGTTATCTTTATCTTTGCTAATCCTGTTTTACTTTTGACATCCTTTATTCCAAGCATAATTGCTCTATATTCTTTTTTTCTATATCTACTTGAATATACATAAAGTCCAATTTTTTAGATTATTTTAAACTTTTTCTCTTGGCATCCAAAGCTACTGTCCTTGCACAAACTGACAACAATATTTCTGTAGGGATATTTATCATGTTGTATTTTATACATATTTTAATAATTATAGGTGGTTTAATAAAAATGAATGAGTTGTTTATAGATTAGAAATTCATACAAAAATCAGGCAGCAGAAGTGATAGAGCAGGAATGCATACTGTAATACTTGAGCACCCAAGTCTGATACTTTCCCACTGCATCCATGCAGGACATTTATTATATAATGCTATCTATTAACAAAATTCACCAGTATCTCTGTGTTATAAATGTAGATAATCACATACAATGATTCATAAGGCATATATCACATGATCATTATCTCTATACTAGCACATAATTTTTGTAAACAAATGCAAAACTCCCCATACAGTAGTGCCACCCTGTGCCAAACAGAGTAATCAATGGATGCCAGAAGGCTTGTGCATAAAATCCCTATCTAGTGCCTACTCATCCAATATCCCCAGACTAGTTTCTGGCTTGTGGCCATCATCAGTGAGTAGCCTTGGATCTGAGAGCACTGCAACTAGATCTTAGGATCTAATGCAACCCTCCAGCAGCCACCTTTTAACTCTACTTTACTACAAATCTATGAGAATGAAATTGAAAACATTGTTAATATCTTCAATCTAAGCTCAATAGCTTATATAGTCATATGGGTCTGAACTCAATTCAGCACCCATATATTTTGGTGTCTTTGGCTCTTAAACAACCATAGCCACCACTATCCTATTAGGCAGGATTGGTGTTAAACCATCAAACATCACATGATCACCATCTCTATACTAGCACATAATTTGTTGTAAACAAAGGCAAAACTCCCCATATAGTTTTGTAGTAAAGTAGAGTTAAAAGGTGGCTGCAGGAGGGTTGCATTAGATCCTAAGATCTAGGTGCAGTGCTCTCAGATCCAAGGCTCCTCACTGATGATGGCCACAAGCCAGAAACTAGTCTGGGGATATTGGATGAGTAGGCACTAGATAGGGATTTTATGCACAAGCCTTCTGGCATCCATTGATTACTCTGTTTGGCACAGGGTGGCACTACTGTATGGGGAGTTTTGCCTTTGTTCATAAAGCATATATTTAAATTATGTAATGAAACATTTTTTCTTGCTTTCTACATCATGCTTTTATGATTTGAAATTCAATTGTGCCAATCATCAGAAGTTTTAGTCATTAATAATGATATTGCAAGCTATTTTCATTGTTCAAGAGTTTTTTTTTTTTTGTAAATAACTATAATTATTATTCTAAGAATGGCCAACATTAAAAATTTTACTAGAAGTTAAATTGCCCCAGTTCAAATATATTTGAGTTTGAAACAAAAAAAACAAAAACACTTATATTAAATGACAAGACAGATATTTTTTTTCTTTTATTAAAATTTGTTTGATTTGTCAATCAAATTAAAAAGATTTTCTACATTAGTACTTACAGATGGAGTGGTGAGTGGTGTGAAAGGTCGTGTTCATATACTATATATTACATATATTCATATAGGTATATAATAAACCTTTATTTCAGTTATTAGTGCTTAGTAAAAATATAAAAAAATATATTACTGTAATTAATATATATATATATATATATATATATTATGGTTGGGTTAAATGTTTATCAAGCCCTATTTAAATGGTCAATTATATTAAATTTTTAATTTTAATTGGTAATAATTAAAAATATTACATATGTATATTATATCAGTAGTTTGTTATCATAATTGATAAATTATATTATAAAATAAGTAAATTTGGTCAATAAATCTTCTTAGAGTGTTACAGAATTAGACTGTTTAATTTATGCTAGGCCCTCTTCCAGATTGTATATGAGACATTTTATATGGAGGTAAGATAGACTAATTTTCAATAATATCAAAATAATAATTTATTAGTGTCATTATTAAATTAAGAAGTATAAAAATATTTGGTACTTTATTATTATTAAACAATAATCAAAAAGAGTTAAAATTATAGCTTTTCTAAATTAATTTTTATAATTAATTCATAAACATATTTTATTACCTTTTAAAATAGTTTGAACAGCTTAATTAGTTATCACTTATGCATCTAGAAGGAGAATTATTAATTGTATGTTAATGTATGAATATACAATAATTCTATTGGTCTGTTAACTTTTACAATGATGATCTCTGATGAAAGTTTTATAAATAGGCTAAATATAGATTTTTTATAAGAGAAACCTGAAGAACAACTAGAAAGAATGGGAGAACTTAAGAATGAAATGGATGAACTAAATTAACAAAGTACTGGAAAGCAGAAAATTACTATATAGAAAAATAAAATTTGAATTACAAATGGATTACATTATATTTTAACTCACAACTAATGCAATAAAAACTTAATTTGGTTTTTATGCGTGAAACATATTGCTGCTGTCAATCAGCTATTGTAAAGAATTCATATTTAAAACTGGTAGACATATTGGAAGATAAAAAGCCAAAATGAACTTCAAATTTGAACAAATTAAGAAGTTTGTAAGCATGAAATTTTACTCTTTATTTTGTAACTTTTTTAAGTATTATATTTACTGTGTGCATTATAAAATTAATTATGATATGTTTGGGATGGCAAAAAGAAATAAAAGAAAATTATTTTTCCCATTCAATTGGAATATATTTAAAAATAGGCAGAACTATAATATGAGATATTTAATGTCTTTTATTGCTGTTTTTGAATTTATAAGGCAACCATGGCATATTTAAACTAATGTGAAATATCATATTAAACTTTATGCCAACTACTGCAATTTTATTATGCTATATTAATTTCATTACATGGAAAAAATAAATTTTAAAGAAAAATGTTGCAATTAAATAAAAGTACAGTAATAACTTATACCTGCCTAATAAAACAATAAATGAAGGTATTACATTATAAGAGTTTATAAAATATTTATTAAGACTTTTAATAGGAGATATTCTCAGCATTGCCTTAAAACTCACGAGAAGGCAAAATAAATGTGCTATATTGTGACTTTCAGTTATAAGTGAAATTGATATGTTTATTAAACTGAGTTGTAGAACCTCATCATAAGTGAAATGAATGTCAACATAAATTTTGATATATTATTTATTGTGTTTTTGTGGATCATGTTTCTAATGTGTTAATTCTTAAATAGTGTCATTAATCTATAAAGTACATAAAATCCATGTATGCTGATGGGGATAAGGATCAATGTTTATCTTTAACTTTATCTTAATTTCCATAATAACAAAGTGTGGAAGTTAATGGATGAAAACTACAATTGTTCATGGATTGAGGAATGTACTAGAGTTACAATGTAAACTAATAAGTAAATATGAAGTATACTCATGTGGGAAAGAATATCTATCAATCATATCATGCTGCAGATTTTAAATGGCTGCAATCAAGATGTTGTTCTTTTAGTTTCACAAAAAGTAATGCAAAACAAGAAGGTTCATGTAACAATTGTCTATTAGTTTTAGTTAGTATATAATTGTTTTGTAATATTACATATGTCTGCATCACAGATATAAAACTGGCTTGTATAGGTAGTACAATTTGTGATATAAATATAAATTTGATCAACAATAAAAAAGGTAAAACCAATCTTATTTAATGTAAATTTTATTTGTATTTTGAATATGAATACAGGTAAGAAATTGTTACAATTTATTCTTAATATTTTCATTTCTTGAATAAAAAGCTACAATGGTTGAATAATAATAATAAATGGTCAGTATATAACTTTAGTTAATTTAAGTGCATTAAACACAGTATTCAATATGTGTAATATTTAAGTAATTAATAGCTAATAACTGCTATATATATGGGTCATTCTTGAATTGATAATGATAGTTATAAATTTTATGTGACAAATAGTAATACATTCCATGAACTAGTTATTAAATAAGGGATTAACTGTTCTGTTCATTTTCTCATATCCCTAAAAGTAATCCAGAAGTGACACTGGTATTTCAAACTATGTGTTGATATAGTTATTTCAAACAAGATATTGATTGATCTTTCCTTTTATATTCCCATAGGTCTTCCAAAAAGCAACACTGGGATTACAGACCATATGCAGTCATGAGATGACCATGGTCTAGGTTGTTAGTTTATTCTTTTGCCTTAGCTCAATCCCACCATATCTTTGGATATATCATATATATTATTATGTTTAATATCCCTAAGTTAAAAGATAATATTAGTTAAATGTTATTTTATAGTAGATTGCTACTTAATGCCTATCCATTTGAGATGATCCCATCTATACTATTAAGCTATGTTATTTATCATTTATATTCAATTTGTTTGAAAATGCTGATATCTTTCATGTATTTTTTTTAAGTTTAAAGGATCCTATAAGATAAAACTAATAATTAAAGGGTAGAAAAAATGATAACCTTGACTCTTAAAGAAGTCAGTAGTTTCTAGTAATATATGGTAGCTTAAATTATTGTATCCTAAGTTCATTAATAGTGTTACCCTATGTAATAGTATTGGTGGATTATTAACCATTGAATAGAGATTTTGAAATATATTACCTGTGTCTATTTGATGTAAGTTATTAAAATCATGACATTAATAAAAGGTAATAATTTAAAATATAAAATGTTTAGTAAATCAAATAAACTCAATGTGAGTAATAGATTTGAGTAATAATAAATAAAAGAGTAATAATTTATTAAACTGGAAAATAGATCCTAAGAGGTCTTCCTTTAATCATAAAATGATGTAATTAAATTTTTTATATGTACATTTCTGTCACAATTGTCCAAGATTGTGTATGTTTTCTTTGTTTTAGTTGTCTGTTGCCTTACTGTTAATTACCATTTATACTGTTATTGCTATTGCTATCAACATATTATTTTTATTATTGTCATAAAAATCACCTTCAGTCAATATAGTAGATTTTATTATGCATTAGAATATCATAATAAATTTTGTTAAGCTTTTAAATTTAAAGTACATAAAGTTATTGCTTGTTGATCAAAACACTGTTGATCTTAAGTGCTAGTGTTGCCTTTAACAATGTTTTTAAAAATTAAATATTCAGTTTTGGAATAACCTGTTTATCTAAATCATCAGATACATCATTTACTGATCTTGATTGTATTGTCTGTGGTCATTAAATAAAAGATAGTTTGTAGATTATTATATTTTCTTTATTAAAAATTTAGTAATACTACATAAAACTTAAAGATTCATTTTTATTGTTAGCATTGAAATTGTCAAATGTTCTTTATTAATTCAATTTTGTTTTATAAGTTGTCCTTGCTTTTTATATTTGGGTATTGACAAAATCCATCTTTCTGATCCAAATATATCTTTTAAAATAGTAATATTTAAGTTATTTGAACACTGAGAAAAGTAAATTATTAATTAAGAGTCTCAATTGTGAGTCTATTGTAATTTATTATTTCTGAAGTTATTTACTATGTTTGCCTTGATCTCTTATATTTATTCTTATTGTTTGATTGATTTAGTAGACATTTTAAGATATTTCTTTCCCAGTTTAAAACTTATAATCTATTTTAATTTAATCATTAAATATTTTGTTTTAGTCAAGCTTAGAACCCTTGCTTTATATCATTATTGTTTTGCTGTTGTTTAACACAATATTAGTTTTATAGTTTAGGATCTCATTCTTCATCATCAACATTATTATCATATCTCATCCATATTTTTTTCTTTTATTTTTCATCCTCGTTTCATCTTAATTAATTATCATATTTAATTCATCCATCATTGATCCCTACACTTCCACCATCTTAATCCTTCATCACTCTAAAACATTTTCCTTCTCTTCTCCTCATTCTTAAGTCTATTCGTTTTCATTAATTAATTATTATTTGTTTTTCATCATCCATTTAATCATCGACATCTTAATTTATTTATCACTCAACTCATAATTTGAATTCCATATTCAATTCATAGACCTGATCATTAACTTAATATTGGTATTGCAAATTAAATTTATCTCCTAATATTTTTATTATTTAATCAATGTTTAATATTGGAGGTTATTATCTTCATGTATACTTTGTGACCAATTTAAATTTTCTCATGCATATGCTAGCCAAACTTGTTTCTAATATTCTGTTTTGTAATTATGACTTATAAACCATAGAAGATGTAGGACTGATGTGAGATAATATGAAAATCGGTAGTACTTTGTGATCTCTACTTATGTTTACTTATGCTCATGTTAGGCAAATCGGTTTTAATAACATATTTATTATTGTTATTTGTTGATAGTTAAAGTTGGTATAATATAGTACAAGTATTAAGATCAGTAATGGGTGGTGTGTTGTGACCTTTTCTTTAGACTCATGCTCATGCTAGCCAAATCTTGATAGTTTTTTGAATTTAATTTTAAGAAGATAAAATTATTTTTTAAAAAGATAAAAGTATTTTTATATTTATTGTTATTTGCATGTGGACACTGCCACAATATATAACTATGTATTAATATTTCTGTAGTACAATTTTCACTTCATTATTGGATAATCTCCAGTTTAATGAAGACAAATTAAAATTATTAAAAACTATATGTTAGTTTTATCTGGTGTTTTTAGTAGTTGCACCCACTAAAGAGCCACTAATGATTCACATTGATGTTGTCAGCTCTTTTACTAACTTAAAAATGATATTGTTGAAGATACATTCTAAAAGATATAAAAAAACAATGCTTCTTGCATTTTGCTTGCCAAACAGACTAAAAAAATAGTTACTCAACATACATTTATAAATAATTTATTCTTTTCGTATTGAGACAGCTTTTCTAAAAAAAATATTGACTGAAATGAATAATAAATATTGTAAATGTTAATAAATTCTATGTCATTTAATGATAATTAAAAAGATAAAATCTGTTATAAATTGAATTAAAATAATTAATCTAAAAAAATGCAATTTGCTTTTATCTTAAATCCATTGATAAATTCAATCATAAAGAATTAATTTTAAATTAACAAAATTGAAGAAATATTAATAAATAAGTAATATGCAATTAAAAATTTACAGCAGTGTTAATGCCTAAGTTTCCAGAAAAAACAAATGACTTTATTGATGCTGCAATCAGTCTTAGAATGACTCAATTAAACTTATCTATAAAATTTGCTCGATAGCAAAAACTTAAACTAATATTGTAGTAATTTTAATTCCAACTAAAGCAAATACGTTTTTTTTTTACTTACAAGTATTAATTATCCTTGTGCAAAAGTCTTGTCAAAATCTTGAAAATAAAAATCATATGTATACACCTAATTTATTTTTTATTTAATTTTTCGAAATTAGGTATGTGATGTTTATATTCAGTTTTTATTTGTTTTGTTTTTTTAAAAAATAAGCAGTTAAAGTGTATTAATATGAAACAGGAAGTGCATGATGATAAATAAAAATGTTCCTTATTAAGATTGTAGTAATTATTATTATCATCATCACCATCGTCATTATTAATAAGTTCCAAATAAACTTTGTTAAGACCAAAATGATTTTACATGATTACTTTTGGCCCACATATGCTTATATAAAGAAATGTATTTACATGCACAGTTTTAGTGTATAGTACTACATTGGTCAGAAGGAGATGGTTAAATTTCTGAATGGGTCAAAAGCATTGAGTTAATTAGAAGGCATTAATGTGATGAACTATAGTGTTAATAAACAAAGATTAAATATAATCTGTGTACAAATTTACAAGTCAGAATTGAGGCTTGCATATATATCTCTACAAAGACTGTAGATTTTTACATATTTATCTTATGGTGATCCAAATTGTATTTCCATTAGTGTTCTGTTAATCTAGTTTGATAGAGGGTTGTATGACAGTTAGTGGGTACATGATTGTTGTGGGTGTTGTTGAGGAATATTTTTGGTTATGGATGGTGATCTTGACATGTTTCTTTAAGGTTTTTGGGCTGTTCTTTCTTGGTTAGTGTTGCAATGGTTGTTCAAGTATTGTCAAATACACCAGAAAGTGCAATTTTGCAATTGCTGGGTTTAACTGCTATTACCTGTTCAAATACAATAATACAGTTGTGAAACATTACATTTGTTAGATATAGATGAATTGAATGCTAGGTTTTATGAACTGTGGTAAAGCCATGTGGTTGTTGATGAGTTGTGTCTTGTGATTTGAGTTGATCATAAGGCCTGACTCATTTGATGGAATTGTGTCAGTCAGGTGGATAGTTCTATCAGAACATTATTTGGTGTATTAGTATAGCTTTATAGGAAGGGGTCATATGACCATCTGAGTGTAGGATTCAAGTGGAAGATTTACCAATGGTGTTCAGCTGTGATGTCTGTGGTTATTGAGTATATCTATCTTCGGTTGATAGAAGTGAGTTAATGGTTTTAATGTGAGTGACATCCATTGGTATGAGATTTTCAGGTGAAGGTCAGGTCATTATGTCTTGGCTTGTCATGCTCTGTATTTTATCTCATTGCATATTGAAACTTTTTTGGTCAACATTGCTTTTGGATTTTTTATGATCAGTTCAATAATCAGGAGGCTTACCTTCATAAAGGAAGTTGAGATATTGTTTTTGGTGATGGATGGAACATTTGTCTCAATGGTGTTGGTCATCTGTTTGGAACTGTTTTGCTGTAATTAATTCATGATGCTGCCTGTGGTGAATTGAACATGTTACATGTTAGACAATGCATTGATATTTTGAAAGTAGTTGGGTATGGTTTCAAATGATGGAATGTGCATTGTTTAGTTTATTTAAAATGAAGTTAGTTTTTTTGGAGTTTAAACTATGAGGAAAGGCAAGTAGTTTCCCAGCTTGTGAACAATCTTGAATGTTTGTAACATTTATGACAATGGTAACCATGTTTATGGGTTATTTACAGGGTGACTGTTGTTGAATTGACTATATGGTTGTTGTTCTTGTGAATTCTGGATGATATTGCAATGTATGGAAAGAAAACATACTTTCCACATGTGTATCACTGCAGTTAAAAAGCATAGCATCTTGATCTGCTATATGTGTGAGGATGCTGTTTGGATCTATATTTGCACATAATCTGAGCTTAAGTTTGAAGTTGTAGCTGTAGACAGGCACTGGTATGACACTAAGATATACTGGTTAAAATGCAATGACATTACCAAATGTTTCCATCATTTAGTCATATCTGAGTTATGTATTTTTAAATACCTCAGTGATGTTGTTTTGATGGTGTAAATACACAGTGATGAGAGAGTGGTTGTTTAATATTTTATGTGATTTGAAAATGGGTCTGATTATCCTGGAATAAATTCTAACATATCAGAGATTTGGATGCTAAATATCAATATTCTTACTCAAAATTTGTTTTGGCATTATCCATAATTCATATTGCATTAATTATTTTAACACATATGAGATCCATATCTAATTATGTTTGAAAACTGGATTTTTGATTTTCCCATTCATATCAGTTGTTTGTAAAATGTATTCTTACTTTAACTATTATGCACATTTATTAGTATAAATCACTCTCATTTTGAATCTAATATTATTCAAAACAATCCCACATAATTTAATTTATTTTTATTTTTTTCTATGTATCATTGCTTATTTTTGAAGACAGTTATTTGTAATTCATATTTCATTAAATTATTATTTAGCATCTGCAATGTTACTTTCAATATTTATTAAGCCTTTTTAATAATTACTACATCATTATTGTTTATTATATTATTTACTTTCATTTCTACTCTAATATTATTAGATATACTTCTATAATATTTTCCAAAGTTATCTTCAAATATATGTCTTATGATACTACATTTATTTGTCTTATACTTTATTCAATTTTACACTAGATTACAATTTTACCACAGATTAGTCTTATCATAAGATTTTTCTAAATGATTAATTATCTTACTAATTATTCTATATCATTCAAATACTTCCCTAATACCCTTTTTAAATTTTAATTTAAAAAAACAAAAAAAAAAACATATATTTTAGTGTGGATTTTTATGAATGATTAATTGTCATGGAGTGATTTTTTAAATTCAGTTTCTTTCTCTGTCAAATATTCCCACCACAATATTTCATTTAAAAAAGTAAAATTTATGGTTTCTTTGTAATAATTCTGATTAAATTATAACCATGGTTTGAAATATAATAAATAATTATTTAGACCACTAAACATGTATAAAAAGTAATTCATACTATATCAATAATATTAATAATGTTAATATTAAGAAAATCATAAAAGTAAATTTGTATGAAAGTGAAAATATTTTACAGCATCAAGTATTTTTTGTATGAGGTGAATCAAATTGGTTATATAACAAAAATGAATTTATTTACATCAGAAGTGGAAAACATTAACAATTAAAATACAGAATATTAAAAAAGAATCCAAAAAAAATATTTAAATGTATATTGGAATCATAAGATTCAAAATTTAAAAATCTACAAAATTGAAAGAACTCTCTAAATGTAATTAATTAACAAGTAAAAGATTGATACAACTTACAATGTATTATTAAAATAATTATTGAAATTTAAAAAAAAACAATACATAAAATAATGATTAAAAAAATAGAAAATGTGTTTCATCAAGTTTTGAAATATTTAAATTGAAATTTGTAAGAACTGACTCTAAATGATATTTTTTTACTGTAAGGAAATAAATAATGCATCACCCTCAAAAAAAGCATCTTTGACACCTTACATTAAACTAATTTAACAAAACAATGAACCATCTGTTGGAAGACTGAGTAATCATTTGTTTAAAACTGATTGCAATTCAATCCCCATTTTAAAAGTAACTACCACCAAAGCGCTCAAGGATCGACAATTAAAAAGAACAACCTTTAACTTATTTTTCTACTATTAAGTTATTAGCCTAAAATTAAATAATTCTAAGATTTTAAATCTTAGTCAGCCTATTTTGTATATAAATTTTATGAAGGATCAGCAACTATACATTTTATCAATCTTAGTTTTATTCTATTTATAGGTAACCGCTATCCCTTACATTAATTTAAACAAAAAATTTACAAGACTTTAAAAAACAAATTTGAATTATTTGTAAATAAACAGGATTTTTTTAAGTCACTAGAAAACTGGTAAAAAGTATATCAAAATAATATCTGCTGACATATCAAACAGAATAAAAATTCCTTAATTTATTGGACTTTATCCACCATATAGCTTTAATCTCTGAACTCATTTTTTTAATATTTTTAAAAAAATTCAAAGAAAGTCAATAAAAAAAACATTTGTCAGTGTGAAAAAAATGTTGACAGATACAAATTATGATTTATACACATTATTTTTACTTGATATATTCTTTTAAACACAACTTGAAAAATATACTGTAATAAATAAACACCGCTAATAAATCCTATGTCACCTGCTGAAAAATTATAAGAACATGTATTTCAGATTCATTTGTCAACAAAATGTTTGTCTTATAGCTAATGTTTATAAAAAAAATGGGTACAATATTTATTAATTTGCTCCATAAGTTTAATTTTTAAATTTAGAAAGACATATATGATATTAATTCAAATAACTGACTTGTTAAATGGTTAACTAATTTTTTAATTTTAATATTTTTAATATTAATTACTTTAAGTCAACATTGATTTCTGGAAGATATATAATTAGATTGTATTTATATATTGAACTATTTCAATAATCTAATCTTAAATATAGAATGTCTTTCGATAAATTTTACTTTATTTAAATCTTCAAATTACATTCAACTATTAGAATATAAAATGATAAAAAAAATCAAGTCAGATGTCACATGACCTAATTTAATAAAGCTCGTGTCTACAAATGTTATATATAGAGCTTGCAAAATAAGCTCTTAATAAGCTTTGAGAATATCACAAACCGCAGACTAGTTTCTGCTTTTGGCATCATCAGTGAGGTGCCAGGATATTCAGCATTAGATTAAAAATACTAGGACAAGTCCAGCACTTTATATAATGTATAACTATTGAGAAGAAAATCTATTTGAATTAGATAGCTGGACTGGAAGACATATGGATATCTGACAATTTCAGATTTTCTTCTCAATAGTTATACATTAGATAAAGTGCTGGGCTTGTCTTAGTATTTTTAATCTAATGCTGAATATCCTGGCACCTCATTGATCATGCCAGAAGCAGAAAACAGTCTGGGGTTGAGGATATTCTCAAACCTTGTTAAGAGCTTATTTTGCAAGCTCTATATATAACGTGTAAACACAAGCTTTATTAAATTAGGTCCATGTGACATCTGACTTAATTTTTTATCATTTTATTTTTTGCTATTAATGCTTTGGTGATTTTATATTGCTAAAGCTATTAATATATGTTGTATCTGAACTTAGTTTAGTCCCATATGGCCATTTGAGTTAGATAGCTGGATTGGAAGAAATATGAATGTCTGACAATTTCAGATTTTCTTTTTAATAGTTATAGATTAGATAAAGTGCTGGGCTTGTCCTAGTATCTTTAATCTAATTCTGAATATGCTGGAACCTCACTGATGACACCAGAAGCAGAAAATGGTCTGGGATTGAGGATATTCTCAAAACTTCATAAGAGCTTATTTTGCAAGCTCTATATATAACACACAGATTAGTATATGCACAATGTTTCAGGAGGCATTATGCTCCTCTCTTCTTCAGATGTCTTTGGCTTGTCAGTACTAGCATGAGAATTGGACCTGGATCCTTAAGATTCTTGAGTATTGAATCTTAAGATAACACTCTAATCAACTGAGCCATCCTGTCAAATTCTTATATGGTTAAAAACTTGGCATAAAACTCAATATTCAAGAATCTAAGGATCCAGGTTCAATTCACATGCTAGCACTATGTCTGGTCAGACCCACAATACCTTAAAAAAGGGAAAATAATAACTCTTGAAATATTGTGCATATACTAACATGTGGGCCATTATTAACAGTTGAATGTAATTGGAAGATGTAAATAATGTTAAATAATCCGAAATATATTCATTAATTAATATTAGATGATGGAAATAGTCCAACATATAAATACAACTAAAGTGCCATCATCACAAACCATCAGGAGAACATATATATTAGAATTTCTCCTCAATATATTTTTATATGTTTTATTTTAAGGCAGCTTAAAACATATTTATTATTGTGAAAATGAAATTGTTCAATTTTTTGATAATTAATTTCTTATTTTTTTTCCACAAACTGTTCTGAACACTATAAACTTTATAGTGAATCAAATCATCTCATTATATGACAAATATAAAATGACCTCCACATGGTTATTTGTGCTTTAAGTAAAAATTGAGAACTTATCTGATAAAGTTTCTATATTATTTTTTTCTTAGATATTTTCAAAAATCTTACTAAACACTGTGTTAAAGCCCACTTATATATATATATATATGTTAAAACAAAGATTTGCATATATATATATATATATATATATAATCATTCTTGATTAATGTTCCAATTTTACATTAACACCAATCCATAGGACACACTATAATAAATAAAGACAATTCTACCTTCCATTGTTATATATTGTAACTGGACACTACCATACAACTTCTTTACATCAGTTGTAACTATTTCCTGATGAGCATATTGTAGAAAGAAAACATCGATTAACATTTCCCAATACAGATGTTACCCGACCTACAACAATATTTCCTGCTCATCAGAGGATGTAGTTCCATAGATGCTGGAAGCATCTAGAAATTTATGTGTTTGGTTTCCCAAACAGTACCACTAGAGTTTCAGCTCAATACAACCTTACTTACCATCATCTGGTTATGCTGAACATAACTCAGGAGGTATGATATTCTCATGAATACATGCAATGAATGACAAGTGATGCAACATGAACAACTGGATTGCTTTTATATAACAATAAATTTATTTCATAACATTTGCTAAGATCATTAATTCTCCATAGTTATTTTGGACAATAATTCCATAAAGTTTATCATTAGTTCATTTTTGATATAGTTCATCTTTAGGAGTCATTTTCAGGTATGGGGACATTTTCTTAGGTTCAATTGATCAGTTAATCCTCATTGATGATGTATTTATCTGTGGTGTCTTTTAATTCTTTAGTTGTGATTTAAATATTATTCATTGTTCCACATACAGCTGTATTTTTTTTTATAAACATTTGTAATTCCTTCTTTTAAAGATGTGTATTATTTTCTTAAGTCCTTGTAATTCTTACAGATATAACCATGTTTTATACATAATATTTATTATTCCACCAGTTAAAGATGTATTCCAATTATATAACATTTATATTTCATTTGGATTGATATATGTGGTATCTATGACTTATACTAGTGTAGATTTATTTTGTATATTAAAATATAATTATTTATGATTTATTCCATTAACACATTTGCACATAAACTATAAGTATGTATGCTTTATTTCAATACTGACATATCTTGCATGTAAAAGCAAAAGTATTCCCAATTTATTTCAAAAAAAGATGTATCTTGATTATAAACATATAAGCATTTATGATTTATCTTACTATGGACATAGTTTGCATCTAAAAATATAATTATTTATATTTTATTCCAACAAAGACTATTTTGTATAGTAAAATATAAGAATTGATGATTTATTTTAATACAGGCATATTTTTTATATAAAAATATAAATATTCATGATTTATTTCAAGAAAGATGGATCTTGATTATAAACATATAAGTATTTATGCTTTATTTCCATACAGACATATTTTGCATATAAAAATATAATCATTTATGATTTATTTCAAGAAAGATGTATTTTGATTATAAACATATAAGTATTTAATATTTCATAAAATTGTTACCTTCATTTTCATCTGGTATATCCATCCACTACAGGTTACTATTCCATTTCAAAAAAAGAATTGGTCTATTTAACTGAATGACATTTAATTTCCATGGGTATTCACTCAGGAATAGCTTGGAGATTCATGGCTTCAGATAAAGAGAAAGCTATTACTGACTAGCCTATCATCCTTATGCTTCCCATATTAATACTTTTCTTTTCAATGTCACCAATTGTAGGGTTCACACGTAGTAAAACTAGATTTCTTAGCTGGAATGAACTGTGTGGCTGTAAATGTAATTATTCCAAAGGTGCTTCTGCACTAAAACCACTTGGCAACTAAGCAGCTAAACAATACATATACATCTCCTCAATTGAATTTCAAACTCCATTATTTATACCCCTAATTGTCTCTAGATTAATCTAGCATTACCCCATTCTATCTAATTTGTCAAAAAGCTTTCATTTATACCCATGTGTTTTTCTTTTTTTGATGATTGGATCATTTAGTTTTAGTGGCAAGAGATGAGGAATTAGGCAAATAATGCCTTGTTTTCGAAATTTGATAAACTTTGCCTCAAGCAATTATTACACTTTGCATACAACAATATCATTTCAACAATAAAAATATAATATTTTGATAAATGTCAGTTTTAAATGCTTAAAGTTGTATTCATTTTATGATTTAAAAATTATAAAAATCAATGATTTTTTTCAACTCTGAATCATTTTTTCTTAAATTTAAACATTTTACTTTGTTTTATAAAATTATTGAAAAGTTGGTTTCTTTTATATATGTCTGTTTTACTTCAATCAATCACTTTAGATGGAAGGGAAAAATAAATCTTAAAATATATTTGTGAAACAACATATCTGTTTCAATATACATATTGTAACCCTATGTCACACATCTAATGCTTTTCTCAATACATCTGAGTAGACTAGGTCTGGAAAACATTACTATTGTTAAATATATACAATCATGTCTACCAAATCTAATTCCAGGATCATTTTTAATCATTCTTCAATAAATATATCTAATTATACTTTTTATTTCAAGTTCCAATTTTATAAATTAATGTATCCTAGAGAACAATATGATACTATCCAGTCTTCCAATAATATCATAATACTATTAATAATTTTAATTTTAGTTAATAATAATGACATTCTGATATTTAAATATGACTTTTTTGCAGCATCTAGAGTGACACATGATAATATGAGTAAAAAGAGATTTTATTCATACTTATATATTGCATTAAATGATTTTTTATAATACAAATAAAATAAAATAAAATAATCTTTACTATGAATGTTAATTGAACATCATTGCCATAAATTCATTCAAAATATAAGTATAATCATATTTTTTAAATGTAGATGATGCCAGATATACAACACCCAAATTTAATAATTAAGTCATATTTTATTAATACTAGTAAATTTAATAACTATATGAAATAATAATTTTAATATGATTAAAATAATAAAATGATTATAATGTTTTAACAATAACTTTGTAGACAATCAAGAAAAAAATATTGTAATCTATGAATAAAGAAAGCTCTCACACTTTTTTATTAACTCAGCTAGCTTTCCAATGTTATAGTTGAAAAATATTTAATGTAATGATAAATAAATCTTGCCAACAATATCATAACCTTGAATTTGGAAAGGATGTATAATTTCATAAGCCAAAATTATATAATTATGTAAGTTTAAAAATAAAATATTTTATAATGTTTCTTAGCACATTGACTATGCATAATATGCATATCAACAGTATCAAATTATTTAAACTACTCTGATGATATCAAGAGCATAATAAAGACATGGTAGATATGATATATGACTTTAACATTTTCATCAATAAAAACATCAAGAGATATACAAGACAAAATGATGGAGTAATCTCAAAGTAGACCCTTGCCTACAAGTGAAAATAAAGAATCAGGACCATGTTACTAATCTTAACAAACTAAATAAGAATAAACCAACACAAAAATTTTCCAAAAGCATAGCATATAGTTACATCTCACTTAGGACATATTTCACTTCAAAAAGCATAACTAAGAAAATATATAAAAATAACTTTGAAATACTGACTATCTCACATAATAATAATAATAATAATAATAATAATAATAATAATAATAATAATAATAATAATAATAATAATAATAATAATAATAATAATAATAATAATAATAATAATAATAATAATAATAATAATAATAATAATAATAATAATAATAATAATAATAATAATAATAATAATAATAATAATAATAATAATAATAATAATAATAATAATAATAATAATAATAATAATAATAATAATAATAATAAGAAGAATAATAATAAGAATAAGAATAAGAAGAAGAAGAAGAAGAAGAAGAAGAAGAAGAAGAAGAAGAAGAAGAAGAAGAAGAAGAAGAAGAAGAAGAAGAAGAAGAAGAAGAAGAAGAAGAAGAAGAAGAAGAAGAAGAAGAAGAAAAACACATAACGTGAAAAAGTGATACAACAGAATATTTTATGATAAATTAGGTATTAGACATATGAATGATGGCTTGACAATTAAATAAGAAAGCAGCCACCAACTCCAGTGCTTGATTCATTCATTTATTCTGCATTTTAAATAATTCCAAACTGAATGTACCTATTACTTTTGATTACATTGTAATGCAAAAAATAATAATCTGATGACTCAAATATTCACATAGCATAAATTATACATAAATTGTAGACAATATTATAAGCATAATAAAACATATAAAAAACTTAGATTTAAATTATTATATTTTTAGCCCTTCTACAAATTGAAAAGTTCTTAATCCTAATATCATTGATATCAATGCTATTTTCTGCAGTACTATAGAGTGAATATTGATTTTATAAAAGAATAGAATATTTTTAAAATGTTCTGAATGTTTAAATATCACATTCTCATAATAATTAGTCAAAACCTAAGGCAATTGAATTAAAGATTGATACAAATTAAAACAATTTTGGTTAAGGTAGCACAACATTCTTTAAAGCAATATAAGGTTTATGATATCATTTCTTTTGGAGCAATTTGAAGTTTAAAATGACAAAAAATTATAGTAAGCACAATGTAAACTATTTAAATAATAAAAAAGCACAGTATGATTTTATGCAAATACGAAGTTTGTAAAAAAACATGTAAACGATAAAGAGCATAATATTACTTTAATATTTCCATAGTAAGCAAAAATATTTCAATGAGATTTATATAACATTAATATTTATGAAAAACAATATAAACTTTGTAGTGCACTCAATATTATTTTAATTAATGCTAAATTAATTTTTAAAAGCACTAAAATGTTTATAAAAACACATTTATTTATAAGTCATAAAAAGTAAATATATCTAGATGAAATAAAATGTATGTCAGCATGAATAGACATTTTTATTTTTATAATAAATTGAAATATTTCAATAATAGATAATATATTTCAAATCATATATTTTATTTAATGATAACATACACAAGCAGAATGTCAATTCCTTTGGGATTACATAATTTATGAAAATATAATATTATATAAATACAATTTATCCAAACTTCAAACACTTTTTAGCAAACTTTATTTGTACATACACCTATGTTTCGCCTGACCTGCAGTCTTCTTCAGAGCTATTGTATAATGAACAAAAAAACAACTATATAACAACACCATAAAAAAAATTTTAAACAATAAAAAAACTAAAAACAACATAAAATATATATATTAAAAACCTGAAATAAATAATCAAACCCATATAAAATAATTAATATAAAATAAAATGTACTACATAAATAAAAAATAAATATAAATTATACATGTGTATTCTTAACTTTATATACATTTATACATTCAAGGACAACTATTAATCTAAATATTATCTATTTTATTATTATTAACAATCTACTAATTATCTGTATTCTTCATAAACTTAAACTTTATGATTAGTAATTAAAGTTCTTTTAATTTTAAATCATATTTATTATTTTCTTACTCATTCTTCTTTTAAAATTAATATTTTATATTTATTATTGCTGAATATTTAAAACCTATAAACTTTATAATCTTTACACTTACTAGGGTTATTCTGATCTTCTAAATAAAATAATGAAAAATCGTTTTTTTTCAAAAAATTATCTTATACCCTAGCTCCCTCTATTACATATTATTTAAAACTAAATATATAGCCCCTACAACTCTTTATATATATATATATTTTACACTTTAACTTTTATTATATAATACTCATAAATTTATATTATAATTCTTTATATGTTTATATATATATATATATGTTAATTCTAATGTTTTCACGGATAAAAGATGTCATATTATTATTACTATTTGCGGGATATTCCGTGTAGTGAAAAAGCTAAATGCTGACGTTTCAGTACAATATCAAGTACCTTCCTCAGAGCGTCCTCTTTCTCAAATCATAAGAATGCATGTGAGATTTAAAATCGTTTTCATCATTTTTCTCCTCATATTTAAATTCTATTGGCTGAGAAGTTTTAAAATTTATTTTCTCTTCCAATAGTTTCTTCCAAATTTGTTAATCTTCTTTAACTCACACCTTTCATTTATCTCTTGGGCCTTTTAAAAATCTCTATAGCTTCTTTACAATCTCTGGTCATATTTTCAATTTTTGCTAAAATATTTGTTTTTCAAAATTGATATCATGATTTTTAATTTAATATGAGAATAAATAGCTGATGAATTGATTTTCTCTCACTGCCAGAATTTTCTTCCTTTCTAATATTTATTCTACGATTAGTCTGCCTATATATTATGTGGACAGACCCTACATGGAATTTCATACACACCATGACACTCAAACTTTTATCTTTAGGAAGAGGAAATATTTCACTAATTTTTATAAGTAGTAAAATTGTGTGAATATTATTATTCTTTAAAATGTTACCAATTCTATCAGTTACTCCTTAATATATCAAAATTTCTTAATTTTGTCAAAATCTTTTTTTTGATGTATAAGCCCTATTAATAATTTTAATTAAAGCCATTATGAAGAAGCATTTTATTAGTAGCAAAAAGGTCCCTGAAAATGGCTATCATCAGAAATCTTTTCTATCCAATAATCGCACTGAAAATAGTTGTCAGATGTGATGAGAAAAAATGCAGATATCTCGTTTTTGTTTTAATATACATGGATAAAGAACCATCTATCCTTCTTTCAATCAAAACATCTAAAAAAGTAATTGATTATTATTTTCTATTTCCATGGTAAATTTAATATGTTGAAGAGAGTTTAAAAATTAAAAAAGTCATCAAACATCTTACCATGAGGCCAAATAACAAAGGTATCATCAACATACCTCAGCCATATAGATGGTTTTTAACTGCTAAAGTCAAAATTTTATTTTCCAAATCCTCCATAAAAATAGAAGCTAATGCTGGAGAAATTGGTGAACCCATAGCTAGACCTGATGTTTTTTATACATCTGCCCATCAAAAACAAAAATGTATTCGATAAGCAGTGTTCAATCAAAACCACACAAAATTAGGCAACTGAATATTTTTAAAACTTGAATCGCTTCATTTACAGGTACACTAGTAAAAAGTGAAACAATGTCAAAACTTACCAAAATATCATTCTTAGTCAATTTAATATCCCGGATAAGCTCAAGAAAATGATTAGCATCTTTAACATATGATGACATCGTTGTTAAATGCGGCTGTAAAAAAGAAGTCAAAAAACGAGCTAGTGTCTGTGTAGGTGAACCAACTGCACTTACAATCGGTCTCAATGGAATATCTGGCTTGTGAACTTTTGGTAAACCATATAATTTTGGATAAAAAGAAGATTTTTCCCTCGGAGTAAGCTGTATCTTTGTTTCTAAATCAAGATCAGTAGAATAAATTAATGCTTTAGTTTTCTTTTCAAGATAAGTCATAGGATCTCTATAAATTTTTTTATAAATATTATCATTTAATAAATCATGTATTTTTTTAAAATAATCAGCCTTATGTATAAACAGATGTATAAACAAACATCAGGTCTAGCTATGGGTTCACCAATTTCTCCAGCATTAGCTTCTATTTTTATGGAGGATTTGGAAAATAAAATTTTGACTTTAGCAGTTAAAAAACCATCTATATGGCTGAGGTATGTTGATGATACCTTTGTTATTTGGCCTCATGGTAAGCATGCTCTTGATGACTTTTTTAATTTTTTAAACTCTCTTCACAACAATATTAAATTTACCATGGAAATAGAAAATAATAATCAATTACCTTTTTTAGATGTTTTGATTGAAAGAAGGATAGATGGTTCTTTATCCCATGGTATATATAAAAAACCAACACACACTGGGAGATATCTGCATTTTTCCTCTCATCACCATCCTGCACAACTATTTTCAGTGGCAAAGACATTATTGGATAGAACAAAGAGACTTTCTGATGATAGCCATTTTCACCGGAACCTTTTGCTACTAATAAAATGCTTCTTCATAATGGCTTTAATTACAAAATTATTAATAGGGCTTATACATATCAAAAGAAAAAAGATTTTGATACATCAAAAATTAAGACAATTTTGCCATATATTAAAGGAGTAACTGATAGAATTGGTAACATTTTAAAGAATAATAATATTCACACAATTTTTACTACTTATAAAAAAATTAGTGAAATATTTCCTCTTCCTAAAGATAAAATTGCTTTGGAGTGTCATGGTGTGTATGAAATTCCATGTAGGGTCTGTCCACATACATATATAGGACAGACTAATCGTAGAATAAATATTAGAAAGGAAGAACACATTCTGGCAGTGAGAGAAAAATCCAATTCATCAGCTATTTATTCTCATATTAAATTAACAAATCATGATATCAATTTTGAAAAAACAAATATTTTAGCAAAAATTGAACAATATGACCAGAGATTGCTAAGAGAAGCTATAGAGATTTTTAAAAGGCCCAAGAGCATAAATGAAAGGTGTGAGTTAAAGAAGATTAACAACATTTGGAAGAAACTATTGGAAGAGAAAATAAATTTTAAAACTTCTCAGCCAATAGAATTTAAATATGAGGAGAAAGAAAATGATGAAAACGATTTTAAATCTCACATGCATTCTTATGATTTGAGAAAGAGGACGCTCTGAGGAAGGTACTTGATATTGTACTGAAACGTCAGCATTTAGCTTTTTCACTACACGGAATATCCCGCAAATAGTAATAATAATATGACATATATATATATATATATATATATATAAACCCTACAACTTTATTTACATATATATTTTTTTATTTTATATATTTTAAACTTTTATCATTATTTTTATATAATTCTTATAAAAAAAATTTATACTGTTTTATATGTAAATATTATGCTAAGTTTATTAATTTATTTATTTATTATTATTTTTTATTATTTAATATTTATAAATATACCTAAATTTATACTCCTATTTAACCTAACATTTTTATCACCCCCAACTTATTTATTAACAATTATCTCTTTACATATTTACCTCTATATATCTTATTTAATAACTATACCAATCTCATCCTAATCCCAGAATCTCTATTAAATTCTGGTTTTATCTTTTTTATTAATATAGCTTCTTTTATTTTCCTTTCTTTAATACTTTTTGTATATAACTTCATTTTTATTGAACTTTGTGTAAATTTGTGTCCTGTTTCTTTTGTATATATATATTGGTGATTTATTATCTGCCATATGTTGTTTTAGTCTTGTTTTTATAGAATTTTTTGCTTCTCCCACATATTTGTTATCAATCCCACTATCTAGACATTGTTTGCATTTTATCACATATACTCCATTAATTATTTCTTTATTATCTTTATTATATCCTATGTATTTGTTATCTATCAAATTTAATAGGTTTTCTCTTTTTTTATTAACTATTTTTGTAGTAATTATTCTTTTGTATCTTTTATTAATCTTTTTTATAATTTTGTTAAATTTATTCACTATGATATTATTATTTGTTTTTATTCCTATATATCTATCTTCACCTTTCTTTTTTCCTTCACTCTTTTCATTTTTATTTATCTTATACTCTATTTTTCCAATACTTCTTTTAATTATATATACAGGGAAACCATTCATTTTTAATTCATTGATTATTAAATCTTTTTGTATATTATAATCTTCTTTCCTTGAACAATACATTGCAGCTCTGTATATTCTTGAATATATACAACTAATTTTATATTTCCTATCAATGTTGGAAAACCAATTTGTTATTTTGTTACCAATATTATTCTTTTTATAAACACTTGTCTCAATACACCATTTTTTATCTATCAATTTCTTTTGAATCATTATATCCTGATATGTAATTTTATTATTCTCTTCCTTCTCAACTGTAAATTTTATATTCTCTTCTATTTTATTAATATCATTAATAAACCAGCTTATTTGTCTTTGGCTTTTATTAAAAATCATTAAATAATCGTCTACATATCTGTTAAAAAACAAAGGAGCATTTTTATTTTCTGTTATATTTTTATCAAATTCATTCATATAAATATTACTTAAAATTGCACTAAGAGCTCCTCCCATTAACAATCCTTCTTTTTGCTTATAGAATCTGTATTATATTTAAAAACTACATCCTTGCAACATAATTCCATTAAATCTACCAAAATATGAACAGGTATTTTTATTGTTTTATTTTTATCCTTAATATATTTCTCTATAGCTAAATTTATCGCTTTACCTACATTTAAATTAGTATACATAGAAATAATATCCATCTTTAAAAACGTTAAGTTTCTGTATTCATATTTTTTAAATATGTCATTAACCTCATGTATTAAAATTTTATTATTTTGGTAATATTTATGAAAATATAATATTTTTGTTTGTCAATTTTAAAAGAAACATTTTGTTTATTCTAAAATTAACACAACACTATTTTTTACAAATATTTTTAAATTATAAAGACATAATAATAAGAAAATAAATTATTTCATAATAAGGTAAAAGCATTTTAAATTTTCAGGGTTATTATCTTGCAGCTGCTTCTATCTTTTACAATGTTCTGCAGGTTAGCAAACTTCAAATTTTATTATAAATAAGGTTTAATATAATGATAACACATGTAAACAATTATAGTAACCAAATAAACAGTTTATAATTGGCTACATAATATAGAATATAGATAGGAATAGTTTTGGTATTCAAAAATATCAGTAGACTTAATTTTAAATAAATTTTGAACATGGATAAACAATGTATTGAAAGTTGATTAACAGTTCACAGCAATCTGATTTCATATATGTCTGTGAGAAGTCCTGGTATAATAAAGCTATGTGATAGCTTATCATTTCTTTCCATTAATAACAAGTTAATTAAAATTTCCTGTGATATATATTATTGAAGATATTGTAGTGAAACAATGAGCTGTGAGAGCTTATCATTTCTTTGCATTAATAACAAATTGTTTAAAAATTCCCTGTGATGTATATTATTGGAGACATTGTAGTCAGACAGTGGGACAGATCAAAAACCCCAAGCATATATTTATTTAGCCATTCATTGCTTAAATGATCAAAACAACAAACAATTAACAAATTAACACATAAGAGGTTGAGAAATAATTTCAAAAGTCAGGTAATATAAGAAATCAATTATTGAGTGTTAGGGCATTAGTTAATTAATTAATTAATTTGACCTCAAATTAGCTGTCAAGCAAAATATTCTAAACATAACTTTTTAAAATACTGTCTGACATTTTAGATAGAACAAACTAAGATTTTGTAATACATTTCTAAATAATTATTTAATATTAATTAAATATTATAAAGCAATACATTTATTTAACATTTTAAAAGTTTTCAAAAATTAAAAGAGATATTTTTTATTTTTTAAATAAAAAAATATAATTTAAACAATATTAAATCTTAATTTTTTTAAACAAATAACTTGAATATAAATTTTATTCAAAGATTTTTGCTTTAGTCAAAACAATATTCACACATGTGCACACAAATGTAAAATTAGTATTGTTTTAATATACATTATAACTAACTACTAGCTTTATATAGAATTCTAGAAGAGGATCAAACTATTTATAATATTTGTTTTAAAGCAAAATATTTAATAAACATTATCTAAGCTTTATTTAATGTAATTGCATTTAAAAATAAGAATATGCTTATATTTTAATAGAAGTATTAAATATATTTGGTTTTTAAAATATTTATAATTACATAATTAGCTAAACTTATACTTTTAATATAATTAAATTCATTTAGTTTAAGCTTGTCATCAAGGAATATAGTATAAATGATTTACTAAGTTTAATATGCATACTGATTTATTTAACAAAAATTTTTTATATATATATATATGCAAAACCATAAAACAATACAATACTAGATTAAATTTTAAAAATTTTACCAAAATCCTTACACAACCATGGTTTCATCTACTACAAGTAGACCTTCTCAAGTGAAAATCAATCTAAAGGAAAACATATATATATATGCAAACAAACCTTCCCATAATTCACTACAAATTCCACCTTCCTTTAATATCAAAAGAAGTCTTCATAAGATTGATAGCCTCAGAATCAAGGAGTTTTATCATCAAAGTCTCCTTTATTCTTCTTTTTAACTCATTCTTTTCATAAAAAATAACCAAAGCATTGTTAAACAATATTCTATGACCTGTATTCAATTCATGAATATATAAAGCTGAGTTAAGATATCTATGTTTAACTCTACTTATATGAACCTTAACCCTTTCATTAAGGCTAAATTTACTCTGACCTACATAAAATTTACCACAACTACATGGAATTTTATAAACAATACCAGGAATAGACCTACTATCAATAGACTGCTTTGAACCATTAAGTAATGAATTCAAATCAGAACCTTTCCTCCATGCAACCTTCATTCCACCTAACAAATGACTATTCCTTTTATGCATAAAAAATGTCTTTGTTGAATTTTTGTTGTCGGAATAGAAGGCTTAATAATTTTAATAATGATGCTGATATTCAAAGAAGTCAATTTGCTGCTGAATATGTAGAATTGGGTTATAATCATGATTTTATTAAAAAAGTGGTATTTAATAATAATGTTTATAATCGTGATTTGGATGATAAGAATTTTGTTGGTAAGGATGATGATTATATGTCTTTACCATTTAAAGCCTCAATTTATAATTTGGTTTATAGAAATAGTCATTTGTTAGGTGGAATGAAGGTTGCATGGAGGAAAGGTTTTGATTTGAATTCATTAGTTAATGGTTCAAAGCAGTCTATTGATAGTAGGTCTATTCCTGGTATTGTTTATAAAATTCCATGTAGTTGTGGTAAATTTTATGTAGGTCAGAGTAAATTTAGCCTTAATGAAAGGGTTAAGGTTAATATAAGTAGGGTTAAACATAGGTATCTTAACTCAGCTTTATATATTCATGAATTGAATACAGGTCATAGAATATTGTTTAACAATGCTTCGGTTATTTTTTATGAAAAGAATGAGTTAAAAAGAAGAATAAAGGAGACTTTGATGATAAAACTCCTTGATTCTGAGGCTATCAATCTTATGAAGACTTCTTTTGATATTAAGGGAAGGTGGAATTTGTAGTGAATTATGGGAAGGTTTGTTTGTGTATATATATATATATATATATATATATATAAACAAACCTATATATAGGAAAATCTAAAGGAATATATATATATATATATATATATATTCCTTTAGATTGATTTTCACTTGAGAAGGTCTATTTGTAGTAGATGAAACCATGGTTGTGTAAGGATTTTGGTAAAATTTTTAAAATTTAATTTAGTATTGTATTGTTTTATGGTTTTGCATTTTTATTTTTGCTAGTATAGTGTTAGACAGTTTTGGTTTTATATATATATATATATATGTTTTTTTTAGATACACTATCAAAGACAGTTTTGGTTTTATATATATATATATATATGTTTTTTTTAGATACACTATCAAAATATATAAAAATTGTTTGGAATGCAGAACTATATATAATACTAAACAACCTGCACCAAATATCTATCAACTGAGGGTATCACTAGGCCTCTCTAGCCTAAAATATTTTTGATTGATCTTAATATTCATTAAGTGCTTACATAGATTTTCAATTATGTATAAATTAATTATTGTTGTGAGATCAATGAGATTTCAAGCTCTTGGTAAAATAAACTATTGGTAGAACAGATAATAGTAAATAAATGCCAGACAAACCTATTATTTAAAAACACTGTTTAATAATGACAATAGTAAAACAAAAAAAATCAATAACTCATATTACTAGATGAGTTTGAATTATAGCTAGGTCAATTATATTAAAGGTTAGTGTAAACACTTAAATAAGTAGTTATTGTCTTTGTCAGTTGATTGTTTTAATGTTCCCCTTTGAAATAATTTTATTCATTAAATAATTAAGCATGAATATAAGAGAACTCTCCATATGCTTGGCAATTGTATATGTGTGCATATATTTCTGTAAAATAATACTTATTAATTAAGCAATTGCAGACTATATTATAATACAATCTCACACATGCAGAACTTTTTTACCACAGCTCATTTGTAGTGCAAGACCCATGCATTGAGACATAACAAATAACAAACAATGAAAAAGTCCTACAGGTAATTCATTTTAAATAATTAAAAAATATATAAAACTGCCATAGGCAGTTTTTGACACTTTACCTAAAGCAAAAGCATTACCAACTGCTAATTTCCTGAGAATGGACAGAAATTGAGATAAATTCAATACCAAATACAAATAACTAAAAGGCTGAGTGGATAGATAAAGCTTCCCAGCTAATTAAGTAAAAAATCAACAAAAATGTTATTATAATACTTCTAATCGAAATAAAAAATAAAAACAAATTCATTATTTATAAAAAATAATAATTGCCTAATATAAGTGTCAAAAGAGATAAATTTGTTTGTCAAATCAATGTGTAAATAAAAACTTTTACTACTAAATATTAAAAGAATAATTATGAACACTAATACTGGAAAAGTAAATTTTCTGAATTATCATGCCATTGTTTTATTTAGAATTTTATTTTGCTGGTTACATATCACAGATTTATTGTAATTTTAAATATTAATGATACATTATTTTTAAAACTAATTTTGTAATGGTACTTTTGATGTTTTTGTTATTAAAACATTTATTGAATATTATTATTGTTATATTTATTAACTCTTAATGTATTTATGCAATGGCATCATATGAAGAAATTACATAGCTTCCATCATTAAAATTAATATAAATATCTACATATAATAAATGTAATAGTATGTATAATAGCATAGCATGCCATATACATGTAAAGACAAAAGAAATTGCCTCAAAATATATATAATAAAATATACTAATTCCAGCCATTAAGTATGAGTTACAATAAATCAGGTTATAATGTCTAACTTGATTTGAACAAATTAATAATTTATAAATTTACAGATAATAAATGACCTATATTAAAAAAAATATATTATTCATGATTGAATGTATCCTAATCATTACTTATATTGTTATTGTAGTTAGCTATACAGAATAAACCTAAGTAGTAGAAAGCATTGACTAAAGCATATTACTGATTAATTTTTAGGGTTAACTTAACTAACAATTTGATTAAATTAAATATAAATTGGAACAAAGAAAAATTTATTGAATCCAAAATATATATTCACAAGTAAGATTACATGTAATTTAATACTTCCATTACTAATGGCTTGTGAAACTAAAATACTAACACAAGATTATCATTTAGTCAAATGGATGAACTTGTCAATATTAATAACTGATGTACTAAAAAAGAGAAAAAGTATTAGATACTAATAAATTTCAAATAAAAACTCAAAGTCATTCTTTTATATAAAACAAATGATATAAGCTTTATTCCAAGATTGTGATTTTATATTTTTATAATAGCACAAATATACATATATGGAAAACATAAAACTGTTTTGTTTTTCAAATGTTATATTTTTTTTAAATATAAATCAAATACAATATTTACTGACAATACAGAAAACTTGCAGTTTATATTTTACATAGGAATTGTATAAAGCTGTTATCAAATTAAATCAACAGCCAAATAAATAAATAAATTGTAGATACCTTCTTACATTAATAATTTAGGCTATATATGTATTTTTTTAAGGTTGGATCAACAAACAAAATGATACACAAGATGATATGAAGAGCTTCTTCCCACTATGCTATAAGGATTTATTCACTTTATTTTAAACCATGTCTTTTATGAGGAACATCAACTACTTAGGTTCCTTATACACTAGCTACATCAATTAACTGAGCTTTTTAATAAATTAAGGCATCAACTACTTGAGTTTTCTTATTAATATAAGGCTTAACCTAGCCTGGAAAGTTCAACATATATTCCATAACCTTATTAACTTAGGATTTATGAAACCTAGCACAATATATAAGAAATGTGGGAATATTAATGTATATTACTTTCATATTTAATACTATAAATTAATCCAATCTTTTCAAAACACATCTAGTATTAATACAATTAAAATAATTGAAGAATTAAAATAATTATTAAATAATGATATAATTTGTAAATATGATTCTATAAAAATTTATATATTTACACAACTCCTATGAAATTAAATGTAATTTATTGCTTTCCAATCTAAATTGATACATGATATCCATTATTTACTATATATGTATGTAAACACAATTCAAATACTATATAAAAATATATATATTTATTATTACAATCGCTAATTTTACCTTGGCATTTAACAACATATTCACGCAATTTAAAATATAAAATGTCTTTAAAATAAATAAACATATATATATTTAAAGTGACATCCATTATTATTAAGATTTTAATATTTAAAAAAGAAATGTATAGGACTGTTTTCAAATATTACAATTGTATACACTTTGATAAAGATATGTTTTACATTTTATAAAAAAAAATAAAAAATAAACGTATAAAACAAAAAAAAAATAAGACAAATTTTAATTACCATATAATTTCTTTTAATGTCTCTTCATTTTTTAATCAACCAACTATTTCAGGTGTTTTATTTTATTCATTCCAGAGTAGCTGGAAGTGACTTTAAAATATGTATACATATTATTAATGAATTGATAGATTTTTTCTTGTTGTTAGAACAATTGATTCCAATCATTTTCTTGTTATTCCATTATATGAATAATTAAATTTAACTATTATTCCAGATCATTAAAGAAATTTGAAGTTAAAACAAAATATATAAATAGCTATTTTCTGAAATCTATTTATGAATGCAGGTTTAATTTCAGGCTGCATGTTGTGCTATATTCCAATGATGAAATAAGTTAGGCAAAAGAGAGGCAGAAGTTTGCCTTGAATAATAAAGATTGTACTCAGCCAATCATGTTCAGTGTTAAATCTTGTTCCAGGGATTATTATAGAAAGATCTACAAAAAAAAAAAAAATTGAGAATCGACAAAATAAAGCTATGACTTCTTCCTTCCTCTGTTTTATTAATTAAGAATCATAATGGCAATTGTTTTTGTTTCCATAGTAATCTTTTAGCCTATTGTTGTAATGCATGTGCGATTGAAAAACCTTCAACAAAGTTGATTGTTGATTTTAAAATATTTTTTAAATAACAAAACAAAAATAATTGTCAATAAAAATATATATTTTACATTGAAAAATTCATTTTTATGATCTGCAAAATAAATGATATAAATAAACACTCAAAATGATAAGATCATTACATCTTTTATAATTTAAAAAAAATAAAATAAAAGTACAATCTAATTATATTTAACAACTTAAATATTACTGTTAATAACCATTTTCTTTATACACACACTCACAAATTTATATATATTCATTGCTATTAAAATTTGACCATCGCAAAACAAAGCACATATCACAATAAATAATTAAACATGAACTAAATAACAATAAAACAATTAACAACAATAATATTACAATCTATTTACAAATCCTTAAGAAAAACAAAATCAAAGAGATTTTTTAAAACTATACTGGCACTTCAAAATGTAAGGGTGGATTTTTATTATTTCTATGTGATTATTCATATAGTATACGTACATGAATGGGCTGGTAACCAACATGCATTAGCCAGTGTGATGAGTTTTTTGGCTTTTTACCTCTGAGTTTAAGAATATTTTTTCCAATATATACAATTAAGACAGACAAAAATAAATCATGGACCTTATTCCCAGGAGACTGTAAAGTCACCAAGCAAGGCAGCAGTTGATGGCTGAAGGCAGAGTGTGCTAAGAATACCCTGATTGCAGAATCAGGCTGCCATTTGATGATGACTTTTTATTTAGGTGGTTACAACTGCAGATCACTTTCAAGTGAAGGAAGATTGCAAGAGTTAAAAGTCTTATATTAAATGAGACATTATTGGACTTTGTGAAGATAGAAGAAAAGGTGAAGAAACAATTGATTTAAAAAGTAGACATATACTCTATTATAAAGGCACAAATATTGGAAATACAAGTTTAGTAGGATTCATTATAAATAAAAAGGGAAGAATGACATTGTGGAGAGTGATAGTGTATTGGACAGGATGGGAAGATTAGTTTTACTACTTAATCACAGATACCAAATGCAGATAATTCAGGTTTACGCCCAAACAAGTTCTCATAGTGATGAAGTAGTAGAAGATTTTTATATGGATGTACAACAGGATTTTGATCAGAGTAAACAACATTTGATAAATGTTATGGGAGACTTTAATGCTAGAATTGGTAAACAAATGAAAGATGAAAATGCTGTAGGTAATTTTGGTTATGGTAATAGAAATGAGAGAGGACATAGACTAGTGGAGTTTGCAGAAAAAGAAAAACTTTATATTATGAATTCTTTTTTTTTTTTAGAAAAATGTTAAAAGGAAATGGACATAGAAGCATCCAAATGAATGTATAGCAGAATTGGATTATATTTTCACTAACTGAAAATGCACATTTCAATATTGTAATGTTCTTAATAAATTTAGCACAGGAAGTGATTATCAATTAGTAAGATGTAAGATACATGTTAATGGAAAAGTAGAGAGAGAAAAATTATTAAGAAAAACAATATTTACAGTTGATATTTTAATCTTCAGAAACATTCTAATGAATTTAAATTAGAACTTACAAATCAGTTTCAAGTATTAGTAGATTTTGAACGTGATTCAGATTTGAATGACATTAACAAGAAAATAACTGATACACTTGTAAAAACTGCAACAAAGATAGCTGATAAAAAAGAAATTGACCAATAAAATTTCTATGGAGACTAGATTATTTATGAAGAAAAAAGGAATATGAGGATATACAACAATGATGCTTTAAAAAAAGATTGAATATCTCGAATTTTGTAAAATGGTGTGGCAAAGAGATGAAAATGATATAAGAAAGTATACTTGTGAACTAGCAAGGAATGCTGTAGAAAAGAATAAAAGTCTGAAGAGTGTAAAACAACATTTTGGCATTGCTAGGAAATTTATATCTGCAATAAGAAAAAAAGATGGGATTATTACTAAAAAGAGAGATGATATCATGAAATGTGTAGAAGACTTCTATCAAGAATTATATAATAATAAAGAACATGCCTCCTATACCTATTATGTTTTCCGAATTGCCCAAAATTTTGAATGAGGAAGTGAGACATGCAATTAAATTTATGAAGAATGGGAAGGCTCCAGGTAATGATGGAATTATAATTGATCTATTAAAAGAAGCAGGTGAAGAAATAGAAAAAAAATTAGCAAAGTTATATACCAAATGTCTAAATGATAAAGATGTACCAGATGATTGGAAGAATGCAGTACTAATATTAATATTTAAAAAAGATGATAAAAAAGATATTAGAAATCACATACCTATCAGTCTTTTATCAGTTTTATACAGAATTTTTACTAATATAATTACAACACATCTACAGAAAACATTTGATTTCCACCAACAAAGAGAACAAGCTGGATTTAAAAGTGGTTTTAGTACAGTAGATCATGTCGAGGTATTGAGAGAAGTTATAGAAAGAACAAATGAATATGAGTTGCCATTATGCTTAGGATTTGTGTATTATGAAAAGGCATTTGATTCTAAAAATATTTTTCAGTGATTAAAGCATTGGATCATCAAGGTGTAGATATAGGATCTTGTCATATTTTAAAGAATATTTATAAAAATGCAAGAACAACAATTAGATTACATAATGATAGTAGGAAAATCAACATTGAAAAGCGTGTAAGTCAAGGTGACTCCATATCTCCAAAACTTTTTATAGTAGTGCTGCAAGAAGTATTTTGTGGATTAAAGTGGAAAGTTAAAGGAATGAAATAAATGGAGATTATTTAAGTCATTTAGATTTTGCAGATTATGTAGTTGTTTTTGCAAATAATACTTTGGAGTTACAGGAAATGTTGCAGGAGTTATCAGATGAAAGTAGGAAAGTAGGACTAAGAATAAATGTTAAAAAGATTAAAGTAATGTTTAGTAGATTTTCTCAAAATATGAAAATAAAGATTAATTATGATGAGTTAGAAGAAGTTGACAGTTACAAATACCTAGGCCGATTATTAATACAGGTGGAAACATAATGGATGAAATTAGTCATAGGATTAAACTTGGCTGGAGTGCTTTTTGATAGAAATAACTTGATACTAAACTGAAATATGCATATGTGTTTGAAATGGAAGGTTTTTAATAAATGTGTTTTGCTAGTTCTTACTTATGAATCTGAGAATTGGACACTTAATAGAAGAGCAATACAGAGACTTTAGACCACTCAGTGAAGTATGGAGAGATGCTTGTTGGGAGTAACAAGAAGAGATCGAAAAGCAATGTATGGGTAAGAGAACAAACAGCTGTTACTGACCTCATTGAAAAAATTAAAAGACTGAAGTAGAGTTGGGCTGGACATACTGCTAGAAGAGATGATAATAGATGGACAATTGAAGTTTTAAACTGGATTCCAACAGACTGTAAAAAATCCAGAAGAGGCCACATGTGAGATGAATGGATGAAATAAGAAAGTGTGCAGGGGTGATGTAGAGAACAGAAGCTAAAGTTAGGAAAAATGGATTGAACTTGGAGAGACCTACCTTTATCCTGCAGTGGATTGATAATGGTTGATTATATATATATATATATATATATATTCTTTTAGACCATTATAATATATATATATATATATATATATATATTATATTATAATGGTCTAAAAGAAGGTGTTTTACCATATCTGCATTACAGCACGCCAATAGGCTACTTGAACCTAAAAAAATTATAGAGTAGGCATATACGTGCTGTTAAGATTCCACTTTATTTTATATTTTAGATTGTTAGCCCCAGTGACTAGCACAGCAGAGCAGTAGAGATTAATTATAATGATATATATTATCAAAATATATTAATATTTAAAAAAAAGAATAAAATAAACCACTGCTAGTAAGTAACATACAACATTTATTTATGCACATATAAATTTTGAATCATTTTAGAATCACTTTTACTTTAAAATTTAACTTACATTTTAACTTTGATTTTTAGAATTTAATTTACGTTTAAACTTTTGTTTTCTCAGTTCACACAGATGAGTTCAATATTTATTAGATAGTGTCGAGTATGAATAGACTATATAGATTGCATTTGAAAAGATAACATTCTATCCCTTATTTAACATTAGGTCAAAAGTTCGCAGTCAAACCAACATCAGTCTATCTGATATATCAATGTATTCAATGCAACATGAATACGACAGCACAAATACCACACCATCAGGAATGCACATCTGAACAGCATGGTTAATAGAAGACATTGACTCTTGTCCTGACAGAAATACTACATCTGTCTGACGAGAAGAGCAATAAAAAAAATACATAGGAAGGATTGCGTTTTCCATCTTACTATCCCATTCCATTGGCTAAAAGGGTTGATCCAAAGAGCAGGGAATACCATCTGCTTTTTGATGTTCAGTGAGATAAGACATCTATTTTGCCCAAGTGCAGCATATAATAGGATCCTACACATGGTGAATCTCGTACTTCATCTACTAATTACACCAATATATCCAGTCCATTAACCCAATTTAACTACAAAACAAATAACCTAAGATTACCCTCTCTTAAACTATTATAACTTTGCGAATCTATGCAACCAGTCACACCTGACTTAAATTTAACTTTTATTACATGTTGTTTAACAAAAAAAAAATCATAATAAAAACTTAAAAAAACAGGAAAGATAAATGTATGGAAATGATTTACAAAAACTAATAATACATTCAATAAAACAATTATTACTAACTGATTAAGCTTGGTCTGATAGGAATTTCTATTGCAATAATTTAAATACTGGGAAAGTTTATATTTAGTGTTCATTAATTAACTAATGTTCTTAAGGTTTTAACATCCTGAAAAAGTTTCTTTTTTAGAATTAAAGTTCATTAGTTAGACTTCTTACTGCTTTAAAATTCTATGCTTAGCAGTTGCTTGCCATTTGGAGCCAGCATTAATTCCTCCGATGTCCTGTGGTCCTCAATATAGGAAAAACAGTGTCATTTCTCTTTCCTTTTAGCAAAACTGAAGGGATTGAAGAGTGTGTCTTTTCAACCCCTTCTCCTCCAATTCTCTCCACACTAACACATATATTCACATCTCTATCTTCTCTCCCAGCTCTCTCTTCACTAAAATTTATTTCCAAACTTTTTCATTTTATATTAATTTTGTGGATTAACTCAACATTACATCATAATGATGATGACCCTTTTGTTGAGGTCCATTTCCTGAGAGATTTCTTTTATTGACTAATAGTTTCTATTGTTCTATCTCTCCTATCTGACCTTTACTTATAAATTTTGAAATGCCCAAATGCTAGTTCACTTGGACTAATTAAAATAATCATTTTCATTTTACAATAGCATTAATTAATTTATTGTATATTCTTAAAGATATATTTTTTATCTTTAAATCTTTTAAGCTTTTGCTGAAAATTTAATCTGAAAACTTTTTCTTTTTTTTTTAATAAAGTTTTCTTTCAGTAATTTTTTATCTGTGCAATTTTATATACATATAACGTTTACATAACTTTTAACTTTCAATTTTTATTTCTTACAAAAGTTTTTATTTGCAAACTTTTAAATGTCTAATTTTTAAAATAAATAATGTAATGGCATGTGTGCCCATTACAATATATATATATATATATATATATATATATATATATATATATATGTATATATTTATGTATACTATATATATATATATATATATATAGTAACAAAATGGGAGTATTAGGTAGATAATCATATCTGGGGTAGATGGCAAACAATCATCATCAACCCCAAGTAAAAAATAAATATTTGAAATAATGATTTAAATAAGAGATATTAAAGTGATGAAGCAGTTTAGGTATTAAAATATGTTAAAGTAATATTTAACATCCAAAATATATAATTAATTTTATATATTCAAGAGCATGAGACCAATAGATCTCTGTGAGATCAGTCAGCTAACAGTTAGAGATCATCTCAGTTCAGAAGAGATCATTTAAAATTATTATTAATCATACATCAAACAGCTTTAAAATAAATATAAGTAATACTCAAGTAAATAATCATTCATCATCAATATTTATCAACAATAAAATAAATCAACAAGTCACCTTGTGACTGGATTAGAAGTGGGTCTACTATATACCAGATTCATTATTGAGCCATTGCCAACTTGTCTCAGATTATGAAACCATTAATTTGGATACACCTTTTAAGTGCTAATCCATCAGAATATATAACTAGAAAAATATAAACAATAATGCTGAGATTTTAAAGCATGCTGATCATCATCAGTGCTACTAATGCACTGACCAACTACAAACTTCATTTTAATACTAAAGTAAATAAAATGTAGTTTGGGGCTTTAAAATATCTTAGCACCAATCTAGAATTGACTAGATGTTTCTTAAGCACTAAATGTATCCCCATTCATATAATTAGAACACAAGCGCTATAACTGTTACAGTGACCAAGTGATGATGCAATATACTTTTAACAATTGAATATAAGTTTATTAACAATAAAAATGAAGTTAAGTTCAGCGAAATATGGTTAGACATATAAATCTTTATGATTTTGATTAACATACAATAAAAATTATTACATTGTGGTTTACATGAATAATATACAAAGCTCAAGTTACTATATGATGGTTTACATTGTAACGATCGAAAACAAAGTGGAGATTGAATATAACCGTAATCTGCACTACACAAGCGCCATCTAGGCATTTGAGCCTAGAAAAATGTATAAAGTAGGCAGATACACACTGTTAAGATTCCACTTTATTTAAATATTCAGATCATTAGCCCAAGTCACTAGTTCATGGAGATGCAGAGATAAGAAATAACTTGTTTAGTTTGTGTATATATATATATATATATATATATATATATATATATATATATTTATATATATATATATATATATATATAATAAAAGCCACTGCCAGTAAATAACAAACAAATATTTATTTTTGCACATATACATTTTGAATCATTTTAAATTTTGAGGAATAAATTTAACATTTTAGATTTTTATATTAACTTTTAATTTTACATTTAAATAGCTTGCAATAATGAGTTTAATATTTATTTAGAGGGTCGAGTATGAATAGACTATATAGATTGTATTTGGAAAGAAAAATGTTCTATCTTTTATTTAACCTTAGGCTAAAAAGTTCGCACACATGGATTTATGAAAGTTTGTTGTATAATGTTGAGTATAGATCGGTTACATAGATTAGATGGTTAAAAACATTTCCATAATAAACATAAATGATCAAAATATAAAGTCATTGATGGAATTGCAGAAGGAGATTCATAAGAAACCCAATAGCATTCACCATAAGATGCCCCATTTACACCAATAACTTAAAAGACATCCAACATAAATACATCTTAGATACTCACCATAAGGTATCAGTATTTACCGAATGTCTATATATTTTGATCAAATATGAAAACCAAAAACATAACCGGTAATGAACCCATGCAAGCGTCTATACCCAACTTATTTTTAATGCATTTTTATTTAGAGTGTCGAGTATGAATAGACTACATAGATTTGCATTTGAAAAGAAAATATTCTATCCTTGTTTAACCTTAGGCCAAAAGTTCGCAGTCAAACCAAACTTCAATCCATCTGATATATCGATGTATTCAATGTAATATGACTACGACAGCAGAAATAGGTTAAGAGAAGAAATTGCCTTTCGTCAGATAGGAATACTACATATAACTAACGATATGAGCAATAAAAAAAACTCCATAGGAAGGAACCATGGTCTCTATCTTATAATTTTTCCCATAGGCAAAATGAGTGTGTTGGCATATAATAGCGATTCTGCCCATAGCGAATCTCGTACTACATCTACTAATTACACCAATATATCCAATCTATTGATCTAATTCAACTACAAAACAACCTAAGATTACCCTCCCCTAATATAACTTTACAAATCTATATAACTATTCACGCCTGACTTAAGTTTAATATTTATATAGTTTAATTTATTGAAAAACAGAAATCATAATAAAAACTTAAAAGAACAAAAAAAATAAATGGAAATGATTTTATAAAAGAAATACATCAAATAAAATTATACCTAATTAATAAATAATTTAGTTTGGTCAGATAGGAATCTATTTCTATTTTTTTTTAAATACGGAACAAGTTTTAGAAGTAAAGTTCTTATTGTTTAGAAATGTTCATTAATTATATATATTTAAAGCTGAAAGTTCAAAAAGTTCTTACGATTTTAAAACGTTTCTTTTATCCATTGCTTGCCATTTGAACATGAATTCGCACGCCGTCCTAAAGAGATTGGTATTCTGTTGGCCAATTTATTTATTCATCCAGAGGTCTTTTGCTTTGGCTGGTCCTCAATGTAGAAAACAATGTCATTTCTTTTTTTTAACAAAACTGAAGGGATTGAAGAGTGCGTCTTTTCAATCCCTTTCCCCACAACTCTGCACTAATACATATCACCACGATTAATAATAACTAACTCAATCATTTCCAAACTTTTCTTTTTATATCAATTTTAAGGATTCAATTGACATTACTTCATCGATGTGATGGTCCTTTCACTGAGGTCTGATTCCATTGTTTTTCTCTCCTATCTGACCATTGCTTATACATTTAAATGCCCAAGGCTAGTTTACATTGACTAATTAAAACAATCATTTCCATTTTTCAATAACACCAATTAATTTGTTTTGCAAACTTAAAGATATATTTTTAACTCTAAATCTTTTTATTGAAAGATTTAGTTTTTCTATTTTTAATAAAGTTTTATTTTAATAATTTTTTTTATCTGTGCGATTTTATATAGATATGAGTTTAGTATAGAATTTTAATTTTCAATTTTTAATTCTTAGGAAAAGAAGTTTCATTTGCGAACTTTTATTCTTTTCATGTTTACTAATATATTAAATTATTTAAATAGTTAAGATATTACTTCATTAATGCTTAAATAAATTAATATATATATGTGCTCTGTGCACAGTTAATGAAGCTATTAATAAATTATCAAAATTTTTACTGCCAAGCGCTTTCGGGACAGTCTACAGTCCCATATTCATGGTGAGTTATTCTGTTAATAACTGTAAAACTATGCAAATTTTATGCAAATTTATATGCAGATGTTACGTGGACCATTTACGAGATAGGGAATAGCAGGCCTCTTCTGTTGATTGCCAATGGGTCAGCTGCAATGAAGTAAGCTTCCCTAACTTTACATTTGGTGTCGTTTGTTTCAATGTAATGTCATCTGTGCCTGTTACAACATATAACTCACATATATGTGCATAGAAATTCATTTTACTAGTACATAAATATAATTCAATGGGCATTTAATAAAATTTAAAAAAAAACAACAAATTTTACGTGTTTACTTGACACTCATTATTATATATATGTACACATACATGTGTGTACATTGTAATTTCTGAACATTATTTAAATTGTCCTACTATAATACATGATTACACTTTTAAGTTATATTTTTAATAGTGCAAATACCTATGCTAGGCTTACTAAAATACATATATAGAATTTCAAAAGTACGTATATTACAATAATTGATTAATTATATAAATGAAAGTCATTTCTGTCATATCTGAATTTAATAAATGACATTAATTTTTATAATAACTAATTCTATTTTGAATGTACATAAAATTCACATATATATTTGTGTTAATAATAATAAAAAAAATCATTTTATCAAATTCTATTACAGCTTCCTTTTTTTTTTTTTTTTTGAAAGTTAAAATTGAAAATAAAATCAGGTTTTAATTAATTAAAATGCTTTTAGAAACATCTTGAAATTAATCTAAAAATTTCTTTCGGAATGAATTCAATCATTTCATTCAGTCAAAATTTTATTTGCATTATTCTTAAAAAATGGATTTTAAAATAATATTCTTTTATATATGGCTCACAATCACAGGTTGCTTTTAATTATATATATATATATATATATATATATATTGTGCCCTTTTTTATAGGCCAGTAATAGTTCATAACAGTCAATTACTAAAAATGTTAAATTTAGAATATGTTCTTTTAATACATTAATTATAGTTTGTCGATTATATTTTTAAAGTACAATTTAAAGCTAAAGAAAATACATAGTATATAAAATCATTTAAAAAATAGTTAAGTAAAGTTTAAAATATTGTTTCATATGGTTGTAAAAACCGGCCATATTAAATAACACAGCAATAAAAATTAAAAGTATATTTAATCAATTCGATTTTAATAGTTTAAAAACGTATAATTTAATAAATGCTATGTTTAAATTTGTAATCATATTTAAATAGTCAAAATTAATATAGTATATTTTAAAATAAACTTTATGATGGTGAAAATTATATTTAATTCTATATTTTTAAAATTATTCTTCCAAATTTTTTATAATTATTTTATATAATATAATAAGTGTATCAATTTTATAAAACTAGGCAGAGAAATAGATAAAAAATCATCTGTCAAAGTTATTAATCATGTGACTTTTAATGTATACTATCACACACATGCTTGTTTGAAATAATAACAAAGTTTAAAATATTTTAAAAGTTATATTATAGAATTGGATAGAATTATTGCCTATCATAAAAGTAAATAGTATTAAACATTAAGTTAACTCGTATAACATGTTTAAATAATGTAATAAAGACGAATACATTTATAATAAAAATTAAATATTTTATTTAAATAAAAATAGATAAATTGAATATTAAGAAATGGAATATGTTATTAAATGTTATTTTAAAAGTTATTTTAAATGTTTAAATAGTTTTAATAAAATAATAATTTATTTAAAAGTAATATTTTAAATAATATTTTAAGTTCATTACATCATAATTTTTTTACTTTCAAATATAATTCTACTATAAACTAAAAATATGTAAATTTGTTCTCAAGTTCAAGTAAGAATCAACCAATCAAATGAAGTATTATTACAGACTATAAATATGAATTGCATGGGGGTATAAGGGGAGATTAATAATGAATTGAAACCAAAGAAAGGTAAATTATAACTATCAAAAAGATAGTATTTTTAAAATTTTTATTTTAGTCAATTTTTTTTGGTACTTTCTTATTGTTTTATTTGCAAAAACTAATTGATAATTTTTAAAAGTATTTTTGCAAAAGGAAAGCTTAGAAAAAAAAATATAATAATTTAGAAACTTCGTGGAGATGATTTTCTAATTTTTTAAAGTACTTACCAGTTGTATTTTATCTAAAAGTTTAACCTAAACTTCGCCGTAAAAAATGGATATACTATGAAATAAAATGGATATTAATTGTAATACTGAAGAAATATTTGAAATATTTATTGATACAGCTTTATTTATGCATAACCGGAGAACTTTTTTGGTACATAAAAAAAAAAAAACCACAGCATGGACATCATATGGAGTCTAATGAAAAAATTGGAGACACATTATTATTTATAAGCTTATTCAAGATTTGTTTTTTAAATAGTAATAAGACAATTATATTTCATGAATTATTTTATATAATATGATATTCAAAGGAGTAAAATGTTATATCCCTTCTGAAGGTAACTTTTTTTATTTATTTTAAAATGATATATAAAAATACCAAACGAAAGTTTAAATGTATCAAGAAGGAAACTTATATAAAAAAGTGAACATATAGTTGAATAAGAGATGGATCCATGGAAATACAAATATTACTTAAAAGTTTATCGAATATTTTTAAAGTTAAATTAGATGGATTGATGCATCGGATACGCAGAGAATATTGGTAGAGAAGATTAAGAAGCTTCACGGGATTAATTAATATTATGATTTAATAATCTTAAATACTAAAACCAACGATTATTTTCTAGAAATTTTATTAAATGGATTAATAATTATTTTATTTTAAACTTTAACATGCTTGGAAGAGAACATTTTCTAAATCCTCTAGAGAAAATAATAAACATTTTGGACTTATCAGGAACTATCGTCAAGAAAATATGTAACTATAGTTTTGATTCTTTTTATTTTGTTAACCTAGTTTAAATCTAAATTTTTATATAAGATTAGGAAAAACATAAAAACATTAATTTATTAATATTAAAATTTTAGAATATAACAATCTAATAATTTAGCTAAAAATATTTTAATATAAAGTGTATGGGTGTGAATTTTGTTTATATCTGCAATGCTCAAGTGGATAAAGAAAAGCCTACTGAACACAATGACTAGATAAAGGTTATTGGTAATAATAATAACTATTGATAATTTATAATGTATATTTTTTTGTTTTCTTTAGATCATCTATGAATTGTAAGGATGAAGTGTAAAAGTTTTTTTTTATTATAAATGTAAACGCATTTTTATACATTTAAAAAAAAACATTATGAGATAGGATTGATTTGAAAATATGCATATGACGATTTTTTTTTATTAGTGATATAATCCAACATAACAAATAATTATGTGATTCTTTTAAAATTTTCATGTGATTGGATATTCAAATATTGTCTAAGTAGATTGTATATGATTAAACATACAGAGCAATGAAGTAAGCAACTTTTCTTATGGGATCGTAAGATTGTTTAACTATTAATGAATTTTATTTATTGTTTTTGTAAATGCAGATAGTTATTTATCGATGTAAGATGTGGAAAATCTTGAGAAATAATGTTGAGATAGTGGCTTGGAAGTACTTAGTGAACAGGAAACCAAGATGATTTTTTAAGAAATAGGATGTTATAAGGAATGGAAATAATATTTAGTCTTTATGTGGTTATCAGCATAGTTAACAAAGCCCTGTGACTGATACACATTTTATTTGGACAGTGTTTATATTTCTTTAAATATTTGATGTTCTAATAAAGCTGAATAAATAGCTTTAACATCGTCCCTGTACTAGAGGATATTAGGCAAGTAAATGCCATACCTCTTCGCACTGTTAAGAATAATACTCTAGCTTTCTTCCTTAATCCTATGCATCTGTTTTCGCTATCTTTATTTTATGTAACTGCATTGTTTAGTAAGATATGTTTAAGAGAAATGATAAATAATTTAGAACTTAGGTTATGCTATTGTTTTTGTATAAGATTAGTTTATTTGCTTATAAGGAGCAGAATATCATAACTTAAAATTGAAGATCCAAAGTATCCTAAGGAAAGAAAAGAATCATAGACTATATTTTGAATTTTATTTCGGAAATGAAATATAATTTTTTTTTAAAAAAAATAAAGCATCTAAACAAAGATATTTTCTTGCTTTAGTATTTTTTTTTTAAGAGAAAAATAAGTATTGCATATTTTTTTAAAATACAATAGTACAAAGTAAATTATGTAAACAATATGCATAGTATACTTTTTTGTTTATTGATTCATAGAAATATATTGATGATTACACTTATATCATACTAAAGTAAGGCTTAAAGAAGAATATATTATGATTAGTAAACATTGTGTGATAAATACTAAAATCTAGTACTGAATTTTGGATAATATTTTGTGTAACATCTTTGACTTTGCAAGATGAAATTTTTTTTAATATTTTGAGAGGTCCATACTCATTATAAAATTTTGTTTTCTATAGAATGTTTTCTTAGTATGAATTTTTTAAAATAAGATAGTTTAATAATATTAAGGATAAAATGCTGTTGCTAATAAAGTAGATAAATATATTTTGTAATAAGTTAACCATAATGAGAAACCAAATAGTAACATTATTTAATTTTGTTCTAAATCTAAATAAAGATGTAACTGAAATATAAATTATTTTTTATATAACCCGGTAGATCAAACTGTAAAGTAAAAATGTTAAGGATATCCACTGTAAATAGTGTAAATAAATTTTTTATTTATTTGTTGTTAGTAATACACTTTGTTAAATTTTTGTTATTTAAAAAATTTTTGTGTCCGAGTTATTTATTTCTCCACATCGCTGCATGAAAACACGATATATGCATAATAATCGAAACAAATATATAATTTTGCACAAAAAGATAAATAGAGAATTATTTAAGAATTTAAATATTTTATTGGTATTCATTATAATTAAATAATCATAATCTTACATTATTTTATTGGTCATAAATCAGTTATCACAATATTATATTAAATTATATGCTATCAGTTGCCACACATATTTTGTTTGTCAGATTATTAAAATGCTACCACGTATTTATTATATCATTACATGAAGATATAAGATCATATTATATTATTTTATTATTTTATTATGGTAATAAAATTATAGTAAAAAGAAAAGATATACAGAATTAGTTAAACAATGAAGAATATTATTACTTTTATTTATTATTATTAGTTTCAGTGTAGTAGATTATGACATAAAATCCCTTCTCACATTTTACTACCATATTTTTAAATTAACTTAGAATAAACTTTATGAACCTGAGATTATTTTATTGAGCTAGATTATTACAAATAGAAGATTAAGACTTAATTATTAGTTTAATCTTAGTGAGTAGAAGTTATTAAAGTCGTAAGAATACTATGAGTTTGTTATTTAAAATAGTAATAAGGGGGATAGTGTTCTTATGCCATTGAGGTAGTATCCTGTAGGATATTGGCTCAATGTAATCTATCTTGTCACCTGTATTTTCACTTCAAGTCTCATGAAAATATTAAATATTTATTTAATTTATTTTTATAAACTGAACCTTATTCGTATTGTAAATTTGAGCTAGAGAAACATTTTAATTTTAATGCTGAATATTTTATTTATTAACTATTAACTGAGCTAGAACCCGTTTTATTTTATATCATATACTATCTGGAAGTGGAGATGCACGAGGGCAAGGTCAGAATATATATATATATATTCATACTAAAAGGAAATATACCTATGTGTTTGAAAAAGAAGGTTTTTAACAAATGTGTTTTAGCAGTTCTTACTTATGGATCTGAGACTTGGACACTCAATAGAAGAGCAATACAGAGACTTCAGACCACTCAAAAAAGTATGGAGAGATGTATGTTGGGAATAACAACAAGAGATAGAAAATGCAATGTATGGATAAGAGAACAAACAGGTGTTACTGACCTCATTGAAAAAAATTAAAAGATTGAAGTGGAGTTGGGCTGGACATATTGCTAGAAGAGATGATAATAGATGGACAATTGAAATTTTAAACAGGATTCCAAGAGATTGTAAAAGACCCAGAAAGAGACCACATGTGAGATGGATGGATGAAATAAGAAAGTGTGCAGGGGTGATGTGGAAAAGAGAAGCTAAAGATCGGAGATGGATTAAACTTGGAGAGACCTTCATCCTGCAATGGATTGATAATGGTTGATAATGATGATGATGATGATATCAAAATGTCATTTTATTTTCTCAACAAATAATTTCAAACAAAATCATTATATATTATATATCTCATTTGAAGAATGTCATTTCAAAAATGAATTGTTTAAAACTACTCATATTATATATATGCACCACAAGGCATTTGTCTGTTTCCTTGTATATATACACATCAGCATACATCTACCATATCTTTGTAAAGCTGATGGATAATATATCATCATCAGGAAAGTATAATCCAGACAATTCTAAGCATCAGAAAAGACATAATCAGATATTTTGGTATTCAATCAGTTCTCTCCTGTTTACGATTTGATGAGCTCCAGGCAACAAAACTGTCTTGTATTTGATAGATTTCAGAAAAGCATCTGTCTTCTTAGTACATAAATGTAGCTATAAATTTCACACAAAAGTGGCTCATTCGCATTTTTACATTTTCATAACTTTTTATGCATAATTCTGTCAGTCACTTCTATTGCTTGTTGATTGCTACCAAGTACAGCAGACTATTTTTACTGCCTACTGATTCTCAAAAATTTTAAGCCAAACTGCACAGATATTTTATCATCAATTTTTATGAATTACCCAAAGTGATAAAGACACCTTAATTGAAAAGATATTTTTCTGTCTAATATTTATCTTGAGTAAAATACTAATCATTTTTAATTAGAAGCTACCTTTGGAAGCAACTTTGAAATTTTACCAAAGATATGATCTACATGTTATTACATAGATAGAGTATAAATTAATAGACTTTAAAGTAAATAATATAATTTTTTACAATTATCATAAACATGCTTACTTTAAATTTAAAATCAAAATACAACATTAATGATTTAGATCTTTTTAAATATTTTAATTACAAGCATGTAATCCAACTGGTCACAATACATATCATCAATTATTCCAATTACTAGTGAATGAATTAGTCTTATCAATGACTATTAAACGTAAAAATAATGCACACAGCCAAAAAATAAAAACAGGTTGGATTATAAAATGATAATAAAACTACTTAAAATTAGAGATGCTATCCATCATAATTTTAAATTCCAATAGTCAATAAATTATGAGGAAGTATTCATGAGAAATTTAACACATTGTAAATACTAAGCAAAAACAAAAACCAATATAGACAAATAAATAAAAAATATATGTAGATACATTATAGCAAAACATTCTGACAAACATTATTGAATATTTTCATAGAAATATAAAGCAAACTTCAAAACTGCAAGTTGAAACTACACCATGTTGTAGTATAACTTATATTCTGAGATTACAAAATAACATAAGCATGTATTCAAGCCAACTTTCAAAGTTACTTTCTGTTCTCCCTTTACACTTGATAGAGTGATGAAAAAGAACAAAAAAGTGGATCCATCATAGATAGTGTACGGCATTCCATGCAGCAACCCAGACTGCATTGCTGTATACTATGAGAAATATAGAGATAATATCTCAACCAGATTAGAGCAGCACAAATTCTCATATACACACACTAAAATAATATAGAATATAAGTCTGATTTGGGGATAATAAATCACTGATGATTATAGCTTTGACTCACAGACTATCAACCTAGGGTTTATGGCAAGGGCAAAAACAAATAAAAAGGGAATCTTTATTGCCATACAGCAACCCAGACGGCATTGCTGTATACTATGAGAAATATAGAGATAATATCTCAACCAGATTAGAGCAGCACAAATTCTCATATACACACACTAAAATAATATAGAATATAAGTCTGATTTGGGGATAATAAATCACCATTTGATCATAGCTTTGACTCACAGACTATCAACCTATGGTTTATGGCAAAGGCAAAAACAAATAAAAAGGGAATCATTATTGCCAACCAAGAATTGTAATGAATGAAAGAAAAACAGTGTCCAATTATCAACAAATGAAATATTTAAATGGAATAGTTTATATATATATTGTAACCATATATTTTAGTATAAAATATAATAATTGATGTAACTAGTATAAAAATTTCTCTGTCTTCTTTTGGTGATTTGATTGGCTTGATTTGCACTTTGAAGAGATTACTCTCTTATATTCAAAATAATTTATTAGAGAGAATGGGTAATGTTTTGCCTTACTTGTTGCCTATATTATTTTAATAAATTTAAATTGCTTCTTTCCATATACTGATTCATATCAAAATTGTTTAACTTTTTAAAAAATTTTGACAACACATTAGATTTGGTAAAATATTATTAAAAATAATATTTTAATTTTTATTTGTTTAAAATGGTCTTAAAAATTATTTCCATTGATTTAAAAAAAACAAACCATTTGTTCAACTAAATTTAATTATTAAAAATAAATACAGTAATTACGTATGCATTTCAATGTAAAAAAGAAAGGAGCGCGAATTTAAAAAAGATCGTCTGATAGTTTGCTTTTTGGAGGGAGAAAGAAAAGAAAATGGTAAAAAGGCAAATGGTGTAAATATGATAAGCTTATTTTAAAATAGTTAACAAGTAAACGGATTACCACAAAGTTTTCTATAAACGTAAAAATAACATAGTGGTATTTAATAATAAGATGAATTGCTAAATTTAAAAGTCTGTTCAAGTCGGCTGGCCAGGTGGATCAAATTGCCAGTAATAATTTTCCAATATTACATTTGAAATATGTCGGAGCTTTCCAGTTTAGAAGCAGAATTAATTACAAGATTTTGGTATGTTTTAAAATATTTATTATTCTACAATTTGGAAAAATTAAATAAGTATTTTAATTACAGAAGTTTTATAAATATGAAACTTTGCTTTGTTAAAAAAAAGAAGAAGTTTAAATTAAAGTAAAATGTTAAAGTTATTAACATAGTTTTATATTTCCGTTTATAATTTTAATAAAAAAATATAGTACTGATTGATATTTAACTTTGCAATGCCAGTAATATATTTGCTAGTTAATTTGTTTACCATTTGGATAATAAAAACAGTCTTCAAATAATTAATCAAAGCTATTTTCTAATTTTATCGTCAATTTGGAATGATTAAATTAATTGCTATAATTAGTATTCCTAGATTTAAGCGTGGATAAATAAATATTAGCATGGATGTGATAAACTTGGAACAGTTTTAATAGAGAAATGTAGAAATTAATAACTTATGAAAAAACATTTTCATTTAAACTTCATGTTTTGGAATTGTTTCATGTTTATGGAGCCACGTAAAATCGTTAATCTAATAGTGCTTATAATAACTAATACAAATGGATAAAATTACATGTATGGAATTCAACTATAATTTTAGCTATTACTTCGTATATTTATTGTTCGGCACATCGTACATGGATTTCACGGATCATATTTGTAGTTATAAAATGAAATACAATTTAATTTGTGATACACACACCTGCTAGAATTCATATATTGAACTATAATATGCTATACATTTAATTTATATGACACACATACCTGTTAGATTTTATGTATTTGATGAATAATGCATTACTTTAATTTTATCATTAGATGAACTTGCATGTGAAGTTCATAAGTTATATTTTATTAAGTTTAAATTAATAGGGGTTGAATAAAATACTTATTCAAGAGAATAGCGCTTGCGAAAAAGCTTGAAAAGTACTAAATGAATTTATGAGATGTATCAATTTTATGAGGTGGTTTGTGAGTCTTTCCAGATTTCTATTCCTATACTAATATTACTTATATTATATTACATATATTTTATCTTAAGCAAGATAAGTTAGTACATTAGTTGTCCTGATTAGCGTAACATTTTATTATGCAAGAACCCACATTTGCTAAAGTGTTAGTGTTTTCTGAATGGTCAGAATAACTGAGGAGGATGATTTTGCACTTTAATGTGAAGTAAATAGTAATGTTGTTTTATAATGTTAAAGGGCATTAATCTGTGCCGGTGGTTAATCCACAGATTACTTAATTGCCATTTTTTGTATTTTACACTCATTCCTGCGCTGGTGGTTAATCCATGGAATTGTGTAATTATACTTATTACTTTATGATGGTGTATAAATCCACAAAGCGTTTAGTGTTATTTAATTCCTATGTGTAGATGAATGCATCCACAGAAATATGGTTTTACTTCATAGATATAAGTTGGGCAAAGTATTTTAGTTAATCTGCTAAATCATCTTCCATTTGTAAGTATAATTTATAAGTTAGATTATTAAATTGTAGCAGGACATTCTATTCAAGTTACCTCATAATAATTAACTGTTGGTTGATTATTATTTACCTGAATGTAAGTTTAAATTTTCATTTTATTTAATGATTGCATTATAGCTAAATCCTACAGATATAATATTATTTATTATATTATTGTAAGTTTACGGTATAGATTTATTGAATCTGGAAATGACATTGGATATTTCATGAGTTGATGTTGAATTTAGTATAATTTCCTCAATACATTCATTATATCAAATTGAAATATAAGGTATGATTAGGTTTTTAAAAACCGTACCTATGATATGTTATTGAAGAAAGTCGATGGAATTATAATTTATTTATTTTATTTGTTTATTTATGTCTGTAATTATAACATTAGAATTAATTACTTATTATTCATAAATTTGTAAATAAACGTTGATTTATAATTAAATTTATTGTGCCGTTGCTATGTGTCATTCTTAAAATCAGAAATCGTAAACCTTGGATAGAGCATACATTGAAGTACATACTATCGTGAACATGATATAAGAGTTTAGTGATATTTTGAAAAAACATTTGGATGCTTTTAGTCTTTGGTAGTTTATGATGTGGGGGGGGGTACAATAAAATCCCATTTACCTTTTCCATCATTTTGGCTTTGCGTAGTTGATTCTAGTATACAATACAAATTGATTGGTAAACCTGTAAACAGATTTATCAAATAATGATAAGATTGAATATATTTACTTAACGTTTTTAAATTGTCATTTGTCAGTATAATAAGAGTCTCAGTGATATAGTAAACTATAAAAAAAAGAACCCAAGTATTTATGTTTATTTATTGCAAAGCTTTACCTGGACTAGCATTTAATTAAAAATCATATAGATGGTTTAAAATTTCAAAATCTTATGTAGTTCTACAAATTATGCCATCTTGTACATGGTCGGCCATCGGGTCTCATACAATGAAAAAGGCAAATTAAGGTTTGAAAGATAATAACATTACATACTTATAATTTGTTTAATGTATTTTATCATACTACTATGATAGGTCTTCGCGGTACACCCTGGCTGCTATCAAATTAAATCATAAAAAGTTTATGTTATATCATTGGTTTGGTCTGTGGTAAGTTGCTCCAGATGTTGGTTGTGGTCTTTGGTGCATAGTATAGATAGCATGATATGCTTTTGGTTACAGTTCTTAATAGCTGACAATGTGCAGCAGGAATTGATCGGTGATCGAGGTTACAATTATTAGCGCACTTATGTTTTGGTGATATTATGTAGTTGGGACAACAATCGAACGGTTACAATATATATATATATATATATATATATATTGTAATGAACTGGAAAACCCTTTAGGATGGTACACCCAGAGCCTTCTCTATTTACAGGTCCTATTACAACTCGGGGATCTAACTCAGTGTAGACATTTGCCTTTAACTCTGCTCAAGGACGAATTTAAATAGGATAGCAATAATATGACGTCTATGTAGATCTTTAATGGCTATTGCTAATAATATATTAAAAATCTTTATACATGTATAATAGCCATTCTGGTGAGTGAAGTATGAATGATGCTTAATAATCTAGAGATCACAGAAACAAAGATTTTAACTTCAAACAACAAATATTTATTAACAAATCGGGGTTAAATTTATAATATTTGTAAATTAATAAAATATATACATGGATATAATAAAATATTGATTTGTCTTTACTACAATAAAACCAGCTGTGATTTAAATATTAAAATATCAATTAAAATAAAAATTATAAAATTATAGTGCATAATGTACAATAAAGTATCAATTATTTTAAATATGGAACTATATTACTAGATGTACAATTATCATTTTGTTTATGTCCTTTAAATGTATTTCAAGGTTATGTCCATGAATGGCTAATTTGTGTTTTGTAGATATAGTTCATTCATAAACGGTTATTCAAGCAAACAAGAAAATGTATTTATATAAAATTACTTATTAGCGAGTCTAATTAATATTTAAACGTTAACATATTAAATGTCTGATTAAAATGTATGAGTATAAAATCTTACCTTTTTGTCTTTTAAGTAATTGTCCATTTAATGAGTCCAATTACGTTAATATTTTATTTACAAACATAAAAAAAATTATCTATGCATACATTCAGTTGTGTATTTGTATCTCTCTTTCCTTATATAAATTTAAATAAATAGGTTTTTTTTTTTTTAAAAAAATGTTTTCTGCAAATGAATAACAGGGTGAGAAAACATGTAACTCAACTCTCAGTATACACTAAAAAAAATACTAAATTTAAAACATTTATAAGCATTAATTGAAATCTTGAACTTTTTTAAAACAATAGCAGGTTAAATTTTCAAAAATGGCTTCAGTGCTCTTAGCAGATAGTGTCTTTCTTTTATTGATGCATATTAAATCATATTAAACATTCCAAGCATTAACAATTTCCACGACGAAATTGAATTTCTGGGCTTTTGATTTTATAGCCTCACCTTTCCAATTCCATCTCCAGATCATTCCACACTGATTTAAACATTAAATATACCAATGAATATTAAACTCCATCACCTGCCAATGATACCAAAAAGATAGAAAGATCCTGTGACACTTAGTTAGCAAAAGTGCATAATTAGATTTTATATACTCACATATAAATTGTTAAATATAAATCTTTTTCCAAGGCTTGCATTATACTATAAAAATGAATGCTATTTCTATGAATTTTTTACTTATGTATATATGAGATGCATGATAAAGATTTTACTTTAAAAGTAATATAAATTAGTGTTAATAAAATTCTATTTCATTATTAGTTGGCTTTATTTTTTACAAGAAATCTTTTATAGTAATTATATTTTTGACAATGATAAATAAATATGAACCTCTTAGAATTTATTTGAACAAATGAAGTTCATCACTTAATCAATGTCTTTTTTTTCCTTTTTTAAAATATTTTACACTAATAAATACTGAAATTCCAAATATTAAACAGTTTTTTTAATAATGAAGAAAAATCATAATAACTAATATAATAACAATTAAAATATTTTTATTGTACAAGTTTACTTTCACATACTTCATTTGAACAAAAAACCAACCAACAACTAAAAATTCGTGTTGCTTAGTTTTTTCCACGTTCCAAAATCAACAAAAGGTTACTCTTTTTTTTCTCTTTTAAACAAAAGAAACTTGGTTAATAAAATTTAATGTCAGATATTTTCTTTATTATATTTATCACATCATGATTTAAAATCTTAAACATTCATGTATAAATGTGTGTATGTATATATTTTATTTTACATTTAATAAAAAAAAAATTAATTCATTCCTTTATGAATATATGGTTATGTTTGTATACATATATGTGTGTATGTCTCCAAATATATTTAAAAAAATTATGTTTTAAAAGTTGGCTGCCTATTTAATCTTTATACATGTTATCCTAAAACATCAGTTACTTATTATTATTTTTTTATAAGGATTGGGCATCACCTTACATTTCTCCCACCTTTAAAAGTTTAAAATTTAGACCATTATCAAAATTTTAGTACATAAACAAAGGTTTGGATGATTATCGTGTTGGTTAATTTTATTCTTTTTAAATAAGGAGAGTTCTAATTCTTTCTTACTTATTTTAATTTACTCATTAATATACATTTATTTATTTATACATATATATCTCATCTTTTTTAGATTCTTACCCTTATCTCTTTCATCTTAACATTAAATTGCTGTCATTATTAACATTGTTCCTATTATCTTTACTACAATTACTAATTATATGATGGTTGAATATCCTGATTTCGACTGGTTAAGTGTCTCCATTCCAGAAGGCACATATTTGGGTTCATCAGCCTATATTCCGCTCCCTGGAAGTCTTATTGAATTTTTATAAGAGCTGAACAAAATATGGGATACCCACATTGTATGAGTCAATTCCCCATCTCAGCTGATTCTAAAATAACTCAATAAAATGTTTCAACATTAATTTGAGTGTATCCTCATCACATCTACATACTCTAGCCATTTACTCATGAACAATGCTATCTTTCTCATTACAATATACTTGCATATACCCATTTACATTTTTTTATAAACTCTTCTTTCACATACTTTAACCATGATCATCTGTTTATGAATAACTAAGCTTCTGTATTTGGCAGTTCTTCCTGACAACCACTGTATGGCTTTAATATCCGAGCATTATAACTTCCTTTTATTTCTCCATCAATATTTAACCAGAATGCATTTGGGCCAGCTTGTTTCTCAATAGCATATGGTCCAGTATATTGTTGACAAAATTTATGATAATCATTATCCATTGGTTTACTTGGGTTATGTGTTCTCACAAAAACATCTTAAAGTGATGTCTACTTTTCTTCGTCTTCTTATTTCTAAAATTAGATTTATTAATTAACTGTTGGCGAGCCATTTGAATTTTAGTTTCTACGTCATAGTGATGACATTCAGTTGGAGGTTGGTATTTTACAAATAACAAAAGAATAGATTGGTTAAAATTTAGTTGGATGGGTGCGAATCCAGTAGATTCATTTGCACCCCAATTTATGTAATTCACTACCTGTTCTGTCTGCTTCACCCACCCCCTATTCTCATCATTTAGGATAGTCCTGAACAAATGGCCAAGCTTCCGCATTATGCATTCACAAGGGTTTGATTGTGGATTTCTAATTGAAGTAAGCACATGTTTGATTTGTAGTTTCTCCACCCATCTTTTCCATTCCTTAGATAGGAAAGGTGTTCCATGGTCTGACAAAATAGTTTTAGGCTTTCCTATCTTAGGGAATTGAAGAGTGTCTAATACCCTGATTGTGTGTCTGGTATTAGCCTGGAGTATAGGGTAAGCAGATACATACTTTGAAAAGAGATCATAGGCGACCAAGAGATACCTTTGCTTATTGAATGGAGGTAATGGTCCATAATAATTGATCACCAAGATCTCATTTGGTATTTCATGAATTATAGATTTTAATGCCTCACTATAATTTTGGTTTACTGGCTTAGCTTTTAGGCATACTAGACAATCATGGAGTGTTCTCCAGATATCTTTATACATGCCTGGCCAGTAAAACCAAGTTTTCATAGTATGTTCATTTTTACAGGCACCATAGTATCCATACAAACAGTGAATATATTTTATGAGTGGGCACATAAAATTGTAGGTATCATTACCTTTTACTCTACAATATTTGAATCAATTTGATAGAACAAGACCTGATTTTCTATCTTATAAAGTGTAAGATACTTGAGCACATTCAAAACTTCTCCTTTTGGGGCTCTTATGACTAAGTTTAAATTTGGATCTTCGAGTTGTAATTTGGCTAACCTTTCCAACTCATTCTCTACATTGCAATCAATTATTAAGTTGACTTTGTAATATAGGCATCTTCTACAGATAGATGTTTTTGATCTGACTGACATGGATTCTAAGTATATCAGCTACTATGTTCTTGGATACTTTGCAATACCTCAAGGTGTAATTAAATTCCTGCAACAGCAGGCTCCACCTAACTAAGCAACTGTTTGTCAAATAGCTGTGGCTCAGGAATTCTAGGCTGTTATGGTCTGTGACCACTATCACCTCAGATCTGAGAAGCACCTGTCAGAACTTCTGGAAGATCCACACTATAGCTAGTGCCTCCTTCTCAGTTACTGTATAATTCAACTCCAGACCTTTCAGGAGTTGACTGATAAAGTACAGGATGCCTGGTTGACCATCCTCCTGGCTTTGGGATAATGTTACCCCAACCCAAAACCACTACTGTCAGTTTGAAGAACAAATGGTTTATCAAAATCAGGGAAATCCAAAATTGTTTGCTGTAAAAACCCTGTTTTGATATTTTCAAATGCCCTCTCCTGTTCTTTGGTCCAATTCCATTTCTCTTCTTTCCTGATTAATTTTCCAATAAAGATTCCATATGGTCACAAATGTTTTGTAGAAACAGTGTTCAAAAATTACACAAACCCAAGAATGACTGAATTTGCTTTTTGTTAGTAGGCCTAGGAAAGTTTTAAATGTCAGAGATTTTATCTGTATGAGGTCTTATCCCATTACAACATATGATATGACCCAAGATAACTATCTGATCATATGCTAGGGTACTTTTCTTGAAATTGATTTTTATTCCTCTGAAAGCACTCCTGGAAATATGTAATGAGTTGTTGAAGATGTTCTTCAATGGTGGGCGATGCAATAATCACATTATCCACATAAATGGTTATGATTCACTTAATCTCAGGAGAAAGGGTATTATCGATACATCTAATTAGTCTAGCACCACTATTGATCAACCCAAATGGCATCCTATTGAACTTATAGATAAAACCTTCATACCGAAAAGCAGTATACTGGCAGTCATCAGGATGAAGCTCGATCTGCCAATAGGTGAAAGTCAGATCGAAGGTAGAAAATACCTTCTTGTTTACGAATCTCATGAACAACTCATGAATGGGTGGTAGAATATTTCTGTCTGGAACAGTAATTTTATTTAGCTGTCGAACATCCAAACAAAATCTCATTGAACCATCTTTCTTCTTCACAGTTACAACTGGATTGCCATAAGGTGAAAAGCATTTGGAAATGATCCCCCATTCCAACATTTTGTTGATCTGTTTGGATATTTCCTGCCGATATTGGTACAGAATAGGATACAATCTGGATTGAAAAGGTTGGTCATCCTTCAATTTAATTTTCTGTTGGAATCTAGCTATAACTCCTGGAATCTCTGAAAAAATTGGGTTAAACTGATTAATTACAGATTGTAACTTTCCTGCACTTTTGCTACTTAATATATTGGACTCTGTGAGTTTAGTGTCTATAAGTGTTTTGGGAATATTGATACAACACAATCAACTTCAGGTAGGCCATATCTTGGAAGCAATGTCATCTCCACGATCATCTATCCTAATTATTTTATTGGAGAAATCAATAATACAAGAGTGTAAGTGTAGGAAGTCTGCCGCTAGTATGACATCATGGATCATACCATTTTCATTTCAAAAACACATGATAGAGGATTGCCTGACCAAACTTTATTTCAATTCAAACTTGTTTCTGCACAAGCTTTGCCTTCTTATTATTAGCCATGATAACCTGTAAAGATTTCAGGGGCAAGATTTTAACCTGGCGGTTTTTGTTCAGAACCTTCTGATACAGTTGTTCTGAAATGACAGAAATCTAGCTACAAGAGTCTAACAAAACTTTAATCAGCAAATGCTCAAACAAAGCCTCTATCATGGGACAGCTCTGCAAAGCAAAGTTGGGTGCCTTGTCTTCCCACAAATGTGTCATATTGGTGTTTTCTCCATCTATTATTGATACCTTGTTCCTCATATTTTTGGTTCCTTGAGGTGAGAAACTAATCCTCAAGCAGCTTTCTAGTTTAGTTTCAGCTTAGTTTTGGATGCATGATTACTGCATCCTGGTTTTGGTGAACCATTTTGAGTACTGGTGAAATTTCTCAATAATTTGCCATTGTTGAATCTATTCCTCTTGGGTGACCACATATTTGGTGTATTGATTTTATTGGCTTTCCCTTTTCAGTGTCTGGGATTATTGTTGTTTTTTCTCTTATGATAAAATAAGGCATTAACATTTGCCTCATTTTCCCTCCCCTCTGGTGCCCTGATGGATAAATTAGTATTATTTATATAAATACTGTTTAACAATTCAGCAACCTGCTCAATATTTCTAGCATTTGCACACATCAATGATTGCTCTATACTAAAAGATAAATTCTTTTTAACTATTCGGATGATTTCCATTTCTCTAAAACAATATGTGTTCAAAGTATGTAGCTTGGTAACTTGTCACCTAAAAATCATTGGAAGTGTTTCCCCGGGTGCAGACCTATATTTTTCCTGGAAAAGTTGGTATAGAATGGCTTCCTGTTTATCTCTGTTTCAAAAATTCCTAACCAATAGAGTCTGGTAATCATTAAATGTCGATGGGGTCTGGAATAATGACTCCCACCACATCAAAGCATCACCTTGGAGGTGGCTATATGTGATTATATTTTTTTCATTTTTAGACAAACTTCTATTCACCATGAAATAAAGCTTTAAGCTTCTCAAATGTTTAATTGGAGCTTCATTATTGAAACCTTTAAAAACTTTCAGTTTCACAAATTGGTTAATAGCCTTCATCTGCATGCTGGTAAGCCGAGTCTTATTCATTTCTTATGTACTTATTTGTAGATTCATGAGAAGATGATCGACATCAGCTTGATATTCATCTGGTTGAGCTTCATCTATATGAAATTCATGGTGGTCATCCGCTTCAGGCATCATATGAGATTGAAAAGTGAATTCTTCATATGGGTCATTTGCTTCATGTAAATCACTAAAAGCTACTTTTAAATGTGCCACATCATGGTTCCAATCTTCCCAGTCGTTTTGGATCTTCTTTTCACTTCCTAATTGTGGTTTCATATGAATTGGTACCTTTGAGTTAATTTGGGACTTATCCCTTGATGACCATTCCTTCATGGCTTCATCTAAACTATCAATTCATCTCTGTGTTTCAGTTGTTCTCTCCATAAGTTTTTCTAATGTTGTTTTGCATAACAGAGCATCTGTTTCCATAGAAGATATCTTATGTTCAAGCTGTTGTAAATGGTGATTCACAGCTTGCATCATTTTCAATTGAGCTCCATTTTCTGCACTTTGTTTAATCTGGAGTTGGCCTAATTCCATCCGCATGGTTTCCAAAACTTCTTGAATTTCTTTCTTGTGATTTTCTTGACCCTGCCTCATTTCTTCTTTAGTGGATTCCTGGGCTTGGTGTACCTCCTTAATATTGTTATCAATTTGGGTGGGGATGCTTTCTTTAAACCCAGTAAATTGCTCTTGACACTGCAAGTTCACTACATCTATATTTATTCTCATCTCTTCTACATTCATTCATCTCTGAAGATAACTGCTCCATGGCTGTAGAAAATTTCATTTCTATGCCACTAATTCTTTTCTGAACCTCCTCATCCAATTTGTCAATATCATCCTTAGTTACCATGTTGCTTATTTCAACCTTGATTATACCTATCTGACCACTCTTGCTATCCATCTGACCATTCATCTGACCACCCATGGCAGCCATATGACCATTCATATCAGCCTTGACTATATCTATCTGATTACTTATGCTATCCATCAGACTATTCATCTGACCACTCATGCTATCCATCCTACCATTCATGTCATTTATCTGACTACTCAGGCTATTCCATCCGACCATTCATCTGACCACTCATGCTATCCATCCTACCATTTATGTCATTCATCTGACCACTCATGCTATCCATCTGACCTAATAATGTTTGGAGCATCGGCATCATGGATCCACTATCTTCTGTAACCTGTGTGAATCCAATTCCAGGTGATTGAGCAGACTGTTCATTTGAATCTCCTTGAATTTGAGATATCATTTTTTTCTCTTGCATTGAGAAAGAATGCTCAACTCCAAACATTGCCCCCACAGACACATGTGTCTACTGACCCTACTGGTTCCACCTCAGTATTACCCTCAACTTCATTAAAAAACTAACATCTTGTGGCTTTCCATTTAACTTTTTATTCATATCTATTAAATATCTCCCACTTCTAAGCAACATACAAAAAAACTAATATTTTTCTTTAACATATTTACTCTATGAATGCAAAGACATTTCTTTTCTATATAATACTTTATATGTCATAGTATCTCCTACCAACTTGTGTCATCTCATGTGATTTGGTTACCTTAAGTATTTTACTTCATTGATATTAATGCCAGTTTTATATATTTTGCCCTTTATCTGCCTCACTTTCCTACTCTTATTAAATTCTTGATCATCTATTTAGTTTTGGTCTCTATTTATCAATTCATACTTTCACTCATAGTTATTTGAACTTATTGTTGATTGACTAAGTTAATTATACCATTAAGTTGCCACACCATTTAATCCATATGGTTATATAATATAAAGTCCATTAAGTGATTAACTAAAATATTATGTATCAGGTTATACTGAAATTATGGACAATTTCTCATAAATTCAATTTATGTCACACTAAAAATATACAGTAAAATATGATAGACTTAACTCTTTAAAGCTCAACACATTGTGTATCAAAATGTAATAGACATAACTATTCACATGCAGTGAACCTAAGTATTCAAGCTTACCACATTGCAAGCCAAAAATGTAACAGACAATAAACTAGAATGAACTTAATAATTGACTATTATGAATGCGACATGATAATCAACTTTCATTAAGTCTATATATGCTGGTGTACCTATTATTCAGGCTTCACTGTTGATGGTGTCAAAAATGTAACAGAATGTAGTTGGCATCTGTGGTGAACTTAAAATATCAGGCCCATGTTGGGCACCAAAATATGTAACAGAGTGGAAAATCATTTAGGATGGTACACCCAGAGCCATCTCTACTTACAGGTCCTATTACAACCCAGGGATCTAACTCAGTGTAGAAATTTGCCTTTAACTGTGCTCAAGGATGGATTTAAATAGGATGGCAATAATATGATCTTTATATAGATGCTTAATGGCTATTGTTAATAATTTATTAAAAATCTGAATATATGTATAATAGCTATTCTGTGAGTGAAGTATGGATGATGCTTAATAATCTAGAGACCAGAGAAACAAAGAGCTTAACTTCAAACAACAAATATTTATTAACAAATTGGGGTTAAATTTATATTTGTAAATTAATAAAATATATACATGGATATAATAAAACATTGATTTGTTTTTACTAAAATAAAACTAGCTGTGATTTAAATATTAAAATATCAATTGAAATAAAAATTATAAAATTATAGTGCATAATGTACAATAAAGTATCAATTATTGTAAATATGGAACTATATTACTAGATGTACAATTATCATTTTGTTTATGTCCTTTAAATGTATTTCAAGGTTACATCCATGAATTGCTAATTTGTGTTTTGTAGATATAGTTCATTCATAAACGGTTCTTCATGCAAACAAGAAAATGTATTTATATAAAATTACTTATTAGCAAGTCTAATTAATATTTAAATATTAACATATTAAATGTCTAATTAAAATGTATATGTGTAAAATCTTACTTTTTTGTCTTTTAAGTCATTGTCCATTTAATGAGTCCAATTACATTAATATTTTATTTACAAACATAAAAAATAAATTATCTATGCATACCTTGAGTTGTGTATTTCTATCTCTCTTCCATTATATAAATTTAAATAAATGGGTTCTTTTTAAAAAAAATGTTTTCTGCAAATGAATAACAGGGTAAAAAAACTTGTAACTCAACTCTCAGTATACACTAAAAAAACACAAAATTTATAACATTTATAAGCATTAATTGAAATCTTGGACTTCTTTAAAACAATAGCAAGTTAAATTTTCAAGAGTGGATTCAGTGCTCTTAGCAGATAGTGTCTTTCTTTTATTCATGCATATTAAATCATATTAAACATTCCAAGCATTAACAATTCCCATGACCTAATCAAATTCCTGGGCTTTTGATTTTATAGCCATCACTTCTTCAATTCCATCTCCAGATCATTCCATGCTGATTTAAACATTAAATATAGCAATGAATATTATACTCCATCACCTGCCAATGACACCAAGGAGATAGAAAGATCCTGTGACATTTAATTAGCAAAATTGGATTGTTAGATTTTATATACACACATATAAATTGTTAAATGTAAATCTTTTCCAGAGCTACATATAATATATGTTATCATTATTATTCTATATTTGTGTATTTAAAATAGATGCTCTTTCTATTGTAC